>APFE030228365.1:0-14065 GCA_000404065.3 Pinus taeda
GAATTGTGCAGACATGTTCATGAAACCAGTTTTGTTAGAGAAGATACACTGGTGTTTGGCTTCTCTTGGCTTGTAGAAAAGATAAAATAATAAAGAAACATGGCATTAGGCTAATTGTTGTCAAGGTGGAGATTGTTGAGATTTTCTGTTTTATGTAAAATAGGCAAAAATCTCAGTAGGTGACAAAAATAGGAATTTATTGCTAGATTAACTCCAGGTTGTTGGGAGGGAGTTAATGAATCCTAAATTTGATGTGAGAGGATTTATGAGGTAGTTAGATTCTCCTTGCTATAAAATAGGTATCCATACGGATTGTTTTTTGGGTGTGAGAGTTTGTGAGGATTTGATTAATTATGTAATCTCTTGTTTGATTAATAAAGAATTGCCGATGCCTATGTTTGGTGGACGTAGCCCAGATTGGTTGGGTGAACCACGTTAATTGTTGTGTCTTATGTGCATGATTTATTTGCTGAGTATTTGTTTGAATCTGCTGTGCATCTAATCTCCAACACTCGCCAACATATATTGCCATCTCACGGACAACACGGTGAACTCTTATACGTTGGAACTGTGGACTCCACATGATATCCTTCTCAAAGGCAGCATTTTGGAAGAAGCAATGATCTAAAAGAAGATTCACGTAGCTTCGCCCAATGGCCATGTCCATTAAGTAGTTCCTTTGTTTGCTCCTGACAAACCCCTCTGCAATCCACATTTGCACTAATTCCTGCACATTAATTTCTTTGTCTTTGGGATACATTGCACAATAGAGGAAGCAATTCTGGACGTCTGAATTGGGCAATGCATCATAGCTCCATATTAATAGTGGATAGAGTTTTGGATCAAAGGGAGGATGCAGAGTATTTCGATCAGAAGAAGAATTTGCAATTTTTATGGAAGATAAACAAGTATTCCATTCATGCAATCTGGTTTTTCCCCTCATTGCTGCAACGACTAAGTTGATGGCCAAAAGGAAACCGTTACACTCATCCATATATTGTGAGCACACTCCTCTATATCCATAGGAACAGGGTCGTCCTTGAAAGAAATTCTCCTGAACAATGTCCAGGCTTCATCTTCAGAAAGCGCTTGTACTGCTCTTCTTACTATTCTAGCTGGAATCAAATCTCTGTTAACAAGGTAGTCAGAGGTAACAAACATTGAAAATTCTGTTGGAAGGCCTTGAAAGAGGTAATTAAAGAATACCTTCCTTTCCAGACGCCATTGTCTAGACGCCATTGTCGTTGTGATGGAGTACCATAGCGCAGGAGTATGCTCTTTGCTTCTGTAAGGAAACCATGCAGCAGTTTCAACCAAATCTTGAGGGGCTTTTGGGCCGCTTTATCTTGATCTTGGAAGACGACGCTTAGGTCGAGCAGAATATTGTTCAGAGGCCTCAATTCAGTTTGCAGAATGTGATGGTTTTCCTCCTCCTCAATAACACGTTCATTAGTGGGATGATTGGAGCGATGACTGGACCTCTAGGAAATGCTAAAATGTCATTTCCAAGAGCTTGAAAGAGGTAATCAAAATGTACCTTCCAATTTTTGACTTGTTTTGACGCTCTCTGCGAGTTGTTGCTAAGACAATCGAGACACAGTATGCTTTTGGCCTGTGTGAGGCAGTTATGCAGCACTTGCAGCCACACCTTCAGGGTCTCATGGGCCGCTTCAGGCAGTTGCTCTTGGAGGACAGTGGTAATATGATTTAGAAGATAATACATAGGAATCAAATTAGCTTGCATAATTTCACACTCTTCCTCCTCTTTAATTACTTCTTTCATAAGTTGGATGAGTGGCTTGACATTGAAAACGTTGCTTCTGGCCATAGCTTTCCTTAATGTTCTTGTGGCCTCATAGAAGAACAGAAGGGAGGGAGAAATCCAGCAACTATGATTGAAATTTGAGAGGCAGGGAGAGGAACGGAAATGAAAGGATAAGCAATGACTCAAATAGCATTCCGCATTCAATGCATTGCCGCACAGGCAGGGCATTCGGCATTCGGCACCGCAAATGGCTAAAGTTGATGCGAATTCTTCATCCTTTGTGACAAAGCAAAGAATAATCATAGCATTGTCGTGTAGGAGGGGAATCTGGCATTTATGGCTTAACAATTCAACACCCTTCTTAGTGCACCCTCCTTGCTTCATATTCCCGTCACAGATTGTCGCTTGAGGTTATACCTTTCAATTTCTTTAGTGGATGAAAATCATGACGCCCCGTCGAGAACCCTCAACCGAGGAATCAACAATCCATGATTTAGCCATGCCTATTCAAGAGCTAATTACATTGCAACAACAGAGACACCCTTATGGAAAAATGCAGTTGGATACACGCTTTCAATTGCCCAAATTTTTGGGCCAAATGAATGGAGAGGTCATAGATTCTTGGCTTCGCAGTCTCTCTACCTATTTCAAAACATGTCCCACAATTGAAGAGGACATGAAGCTTCAAATCGGCAGTCTATGGTTGGAGGGATTGGCAAAAACATTGTGGGATACTTAACTCGAGAATATATCCTCGGTTGTTGAGCTTGGAGACCAAGCCGAGACCAGATCCAAACATATCACATCTTGGGATGACTTCTTCCAAGCCTTAAGAGCACATTTTTACCCCCGGGGATATCTCTAGAATATCCTTTCCAAATGGTTACAACTTTGACAACTACTGAATCAATCAACGTAAACATACATTCATGTCTTCTGCAAATTGCGCATTCAACTCCATATCTGTGATATAGAAGAGGTATTAATTATTAAATTTAATTATGGTCTACTAATGTTTTTTTGTCGAGAAGTTGAGTTGTCTGATAGTACTTCCTTGGACAAGGCCTTTATTTGGGCCTTGGTTGTAGAATGTAAAGTGGCTCCTCAAACCCGATCTCCTCAAACCAAAAATGGTCCATCTCCTACTAGTCCATCTAATGTGGCCCCTGACTCATCTTGTTGGTGTACATTTCATAAGACCAAATCACATGCTTCAATAGACTGTCGTGTACTTCAAAATATGCACCCCAACAAGACTCTTTTTACAGAGGTAGAGCAACCAAATTCCTCTACCTCACTTGCAGTTGTTTCTTTTGACAATCCTACCAAAGTAGACTCCTCTCTCATCCTCATGACTGCTAATGAAGCTATAACCTCCGTTTCACCTCTATTTACCCATAAGTTTCAAATCAAACATGAGTTGGTGACTCTTATCCTCAACAATGGGAGTCAAAAGAATCTTGTGGCATAAGACTTGGTTCACTGCCTTAGAATTACCACCACTCCACACCCCAACCCATATAAGCTAGGTTGGGACCAAAAGGAAGGCCCTCATTTTACTGTGTCCCAATGTTGTGCCATCACCTTTGCTATTGGTCCTTTTCGAGATACTGTGCTATGTGATGTTTCTCCTCTCAATTGTATCAATTTTTTACTAGGCATTCCATACCAACAAGCCCGAGATGTTGTTTATCATGCTAAAGATCACAAATACCACTTGCAACATGAGGACCGCACCTATGTGCTCACATCCTCGGCCCTCACATCAATCCAACCTCTTACTAGAAAAGCTGCCATTAAGAAAGCCAATATAAACCAATACATTTCTTTGTGTTTAGTTCACTCTGTCAAGCTAGAAAACAACACCAACCCAATATCCCCTGCCATGGCTCCACTATAGCCATAATTTGCAAATATCTTCACCAAACCCATGATGTTGCATCCCCAATGTTCTATTGAACACCAAATCAATCTTATTCCATGTGCTTCCTTATCCACCACCCCATCCTTTTCCCTTGCTGGAAAACCATCTATTGGACATGAGTCATCAAAGAAACATGTTGTTGTTAAAGGTCAGACTAGACACAAAAATATGCAGGTTGTAAAGAGATATGCAACATCCAATGGTGGTAATAATGGGGTTCAAAGAGAGCCATCAATGGTAGCAATAGATGAAATCTCAAGTTCATATTCTAGTTGCAAGAGTGCCACACAAGTTGGGGCAAAGCCATTGTCAACAACTTTTGGGCAAAGTGTGGATATTGTATTCAACAGCAGGAAAACAACTGAAGAATGGTAGTCCATGAAGGGCCCTGTTCTAAAAAAGTTTAAGGGCCTTGTTGTGGAATATTCTGTGTTAGACAAGCAACCTTTTGCTTGTTCTCAAATTCATGCTACTTTTTATGCAGGAATAATCTCAACAGCTCACCGCTCACCGCTTCTTATGGGCAAGCATGCAACGAGTTCTGTTGTTTCATAGGGGCAACTCTCACTAAGCAGAATGGCACTGGTTAGGGGTGACAATGTGACTCCTAACTTATCATATCTTGTTGGTCGGAAGGGACACACACCAGTGCATACCCAATGGTTGACAATAGAACCATTGAAGCACAATTTCCCTCCTTTGGTGGAGAAAGTCGGGATGCTTCCCACTCTAAATAGGGAGGATTTGGGCAACCAAGAAAGGCTAACTAATCAGAAACATCTAGAGAACAAGGAAAAAACACACTACTTTCTTGACAACATCTAAAATTCAAAAAGAAGGAAACATCAAAAAACTAGTAAAGATGGAAACATCTCTATAGTTGTTTTATCTAATAATGTAATTGATTTCTATCTCATATATTTTGTAATTAAGAATGCATAAGGAGAATGTTTGCATTGTTTATAAAATGCTCATCTCTCCCTCATAATAAGATGATGGTATTGTTTTCTAGAACATCTATGTTATTCTCTCCTTTTCTGAATCTTTTTAGATCTACATGTAGGTCATGCTAACTATTAGTTTTTGTCTTATCTATTAACTATTAATCCGATGGTGTAAGAAACTTCAATCGTCTAACATTTGATCTGATGGTGCATAGCGGTACATAGTGGTGGTTCTCAAAGGGGAACATCTTACAACATAGCAAATTTAGAATTTCCATGATAAAGTGGGATGAATCTCCATGACTTAATATATTATTAGAAGTTTTAAAAAATGTATATATGTTTAATTCATATACTAAATTTTCTTATAATTAATAATAATAATTTAAAATAATATATAATTTACATGATTCTTATAATTTTTGATAATCTTAATAATGTGAGATGGGATGATGGGATACATGTTTTGATGCTTATCATGGTTGATACCTATCCATGTTCACCAACCATTAAAGTGACATATAATTATGATAATTAAGAATGTTTTAGAAATGTTAAATAGTAGTTAGATAAATTTGAATATGATCTAAAACTTAAACCTTGAAAAAAATGCTAAAAAACCCTTTACAAAATTAGATAAAATTACAAAGTTATAAGGACAAGAAAATATCCCAACATTTAAGCCTAGACAAGATCTTGTTCTTCACATTCAACCCTATGAGTCAGAATGACAAAGAATTCGATATTGGGATGAATGTGTCTAACCTCACATGTTCCCTAATACTTTACACGATTTTCTTAATAAATGGTATAAGTTGGAGGAAGCTCGTGGTAATTAATTATACTAGAAAGAATTAAAGGACAATTTTATTAAAGACTTTGAATTTCAACCAGAAGAGTGGGAGCTGGTCAAGACAATTGAGTATATTAAATAATTTTTGAGGGAAAAATCCCCACTAATTTTGGTTGAAGAAGAAACATCCTGAGAAACTCAGAAAATTAAATTAGTGTTCAAAGTGGAAACGTAGGAAAATGAGGAGTCATATTAAATAGACTTTCCACCCATGTATAAAGAAATAAAAGTTGTAGACCAAACACTCGATGATTTGAAAGCCCCCAACTTGATGGATGCAAAAATTAATGACGACCGACCAATGATGTCTCATCTAGGAGATTACTAGTTAAATAAACAAACAAATGGAAATTTTTATCAACCTACTAAAAGAGTATCAATAATTTTTTGGCCGTGATTATAAATATCTCAAGGTACTTGTAAAATAAATGGGGAAATGAAAATTGACATCATTTCAGGAGCCAAGCCCATATAAGTGGGCACATAAATATAAGCCCATTGTATAGGAAACAATAGAGGGAATGCTAAGAGCTGAGATAAACTATCCGATTTGACAAAACAAAATGGGAAGGTCCAATGGTAATGCAACCAAAAAAGTACGATCGCACTAGATTGACAATATGCGTTGATTTCCATTGACTTCAAACTCATAGTAACTAATCCATTCCCTACTCCCTTTGTGGACGAAATAATAAATGAAGTAGTGGGAAACAAATGTTAGTATTTTACAAATGGCTTCTCAAGGTATAATCAAGTACTCATTATGGAAGAAGATCGAGAGAAAATTATGTTTTTTACTGAATTTGATCATTCATGTACCAGGTAATGCATTTTGGCTTAACGAGTGCCCCTACAGTATTTCAAGAATTCTAGTCAAAGCTTTTCAGGAATATATTTACAAGACAATGACAATATATTTCAATGAATGGAAAATTTAGTCATTATTAAAATACCATGGCTATGTCTAATTCTCAAGAGATGTCGACAGATTTAGTTATCTTTAAACATCAAAAAATGAATCTTTGCTACGCCCATTGGAATACTAGGAATACTATTAGGCCATGTAGTATTAAAAGAAGGAATAATGGTCAATATGGTAAAATTCAAAGTAATGTCGGATTTAAATCCTACAGTCAAAAAGTTGCATATTAAAATATTTTTGGGGCATACAAGATACTATAGGAAATTCATAAGGCATTACTTTGACATAAATTTTCCAATGAATGAATTACTAAAAAAGGATGTCCACTGATGAATGCCTAAGAGAAAGGAAGGACCAATCTCAACCTCATCCTCCTTGTTAGTGTCATAAACAAGAGCACAGTTAAATTGAGGTCCAACAATTTCCCATTTCTCTTTTTAAATATGGAAATAATCTTCAATGTCATCCTCTAAGGGGCTAATGGGATCATGTTCCTCAAGGTTCTCAAAAGGAGAATCATTGGGAGTACTATCCTTGAGAAAGGTAAGGTTAGTCTCAACTTCACTTTCCATAGACTTATTTTTCTCAACGCACATGTTCTCAAAGTCATTTGGTTTGTCATGTGGACCCGACAAACACTCATCATCCTGATTATCACCAAGATTACCAAAGCTATCACCAACTCCTCTTTCCAAGGTTTTATCACATGTAACGAGAGGAGGGTTCTCTTTAGACATTCAAGGGGAAATTGATGTGCCTTCTACACCTTGACTAAGACTCTTTTACATATTATTCCTTTCATTGTGTATATTTCCCTTAGAGGGGTATCTATGAACTATATATTCTTCATGAGGGGTGCCACTCCATATTTCTAAAAATACATCTTGAAAATATTCATATTCAATGGTAATATCATAAGAGAGGATATCATACCAATCATTAGATTTTCCTAAAAATGACAAGGCCAACAATCTCATAATTGTGTAATAATTTTCAATCCCTGTCGGGGCTAAGGCCCAAGAGAAATCGTCAAGATGGACATTGGGATCTTGATCAAGACTTCCTTTTAATTTAGGCATCCCACTTCTCATCCATACCTTGATTTTAGGGTGCTCTAAAACTTATTTAGTTTTAAGGTCAACATAGGTAGAAGGATGGAGATCATACTGCTTGAAATGATCCATTTCTTAGGAGTTTTACACATTAGAATTGAAAATGGAGTTGTTGAGGTGAATGTAGATGCCTTAATAGATGCTTTCTTCACCCTACAAGCATTAAATTTGAAGTTGAATGAACAACCTGGGCTACATTCTTCCAATGGAGTTGCCAGTAATGTTATGTCAATATGTTGTATGGGGAACAAGACACACGTTTCGTGTCCCTGGCAATGCCACCAAAATGTTACCACTCAAACTAGCAAGGGACCTGAAAGGGGCTCTTAAAGGGACAACTACTAGGGAAAGGGAAACAATGGAAACTTAACCCATTGTCACCTCAACTAAGACTCCCTACTCTTTATGGACTTTCACCAATGGGAAGAGACTTGATATATAGAAAGACACTTGTGAAGGATGAATCGACAAATGGATGTGAAGTGTCCACGATGACCATTTTTGTAGAAGGAGGTTAGGAATGGAGCTTGCTTGCTCTTTAAGAAAGGCACGAATAATTCTAAGAGAAGGAGGTGAATATTTAAGGGTTAGGTTTAAGGAATATGCCTTGTAAAGGAGTTTCCCTATCCCTTAAATCCTTATTAAACTTGGTTTCCCAAGTGGTTCTTGAAGAATTAACATTTCAAAGGTATGGGACCACACGGGACCAAGTGGAACCAACCTAGGTTAAGGGGAGGGGATGATGTTCAAAAACCAATGATGACCTTAACCCAAACAAGGAAGGAGAAAGGATCAAAACAAGAGTTTTCACGTAGAGGTGTCAAATTGATCCTATGAGGTACTAACCTAGGGAACATCAGGGAAAGGTTTGATCTCAGGGATAGGGTTTGGGATATCTCACAACCCAACCATCAGAATTTCTTCAAATTTGGAGGAGACCTTGAGGACACACCAATGCAGTAGAGGCTAGGTGATCGAACTTTTTCTATGGCTACTTTGTCGGGAAAGTGATGCCCTAGGTGGATTTATATAGAATGAAGAGGGAAATGTGAAGAAAAATGGTTCTTTGAGTGACCACCTATTGGTATACAAGTGCCTAATCATTTTGGGAGAATGGATTCTAGGAGAATTATGAGATAGTACTTCGTTTCTCGGTCAAGGAGGCCTCAAGGACTACTTCGCTTGCCATTTAGGGCAAGAAGAAGTGATCTTATGCACCCTAACTATTAGTTTTTGTCTTAACTATTAACTATTAATGCAACAGTGTAAGAAACTTCAATTGTCTAACATTTGATAAGATGGTGCATAATGGTGCACAATGGCGGTTGGGGGAGTTGTTCTCAAAAGGGAACTCCTTACGATATAACAAGTTAATAATTTCCATGATAAAGTGGGGTGAATCTCCATGATTTAATATATTATTAGAAGTTTTTAAAAATGTATATATGTTTAATTCATATACTAAGTCTTCTTATAATTAATAATAATAATTTAAAATAAATTTATAATTTACATGATTTTTATAATTTTTTATAATCTTGATAATGCATGGGATGATGGGATAAATGTTTTGATGCTTTATCAGAGTTGATATCTATCTGTGTTTACCAACCATTCAATTGGCATATAATTATGATAATTAAAAACATTTTAGAAATTTTAAATAGTAATTAGATACATTTGAATATGATCTAAAACTTAAACCTTGAAAAAAATCCAAAAGAAACCTTAACAAAATTACATTTATATCAATAAATGTGTAATGAAAAATATATTTATTTTATAAGCTATTTTTTAAAATTAAAATTGCAGTGGTTTTTAGTGCGACATTTTGGACTTTCCGGTGCAAGAATCCGGCGGAAAATTTTGAGGTTAAATCTTGATTTGCGTTATTTAAACGAGTTTTTTAACTGCATATTTGGATTCAACACCTTCAAAAACCCCTAGGATGCTTTGATTGTGCAGGGATTACCCATCAAGCTTGTGATTTCAATAAATTGCTGCTGGATTTTAGAGAAATTTGCCCAGAAAAACCCACCAGAGAAACTTCCAAAAAATAACACTAAAGACAACTCCATTAAAATTTAATTTTAATTCAAATAGAAAATTAGTTATCTTTTAAACTAAACATGTATTCCAAATTTTTATTCATATTATAAACAATTAACTTAATAGTGAAATAATATATCTCACCCTAATAAAATACAATTCATAAAATAAAAATAAAATTTTTAATTTTCTTATAATAAATTCAGCATTTAATGATAAAAAAAAAGTAAAAACTTGAAAAGAATTTAAGAAATATACCCAACCTTTCTGGAAAAATTGCATAAAAATTGCGAAACTTTCTTCAATTCTGTTAGTCTATCAGTGTAGAATATATTTGTCAATGTCGTTATTTCAATTGGAAAACTTTTTCATCTATAAACCATTGTTCTACCATTTCTGTGTGACAATAATTTTAAAAATTAAATAAATAAATAAATTTACAAATGATAAAAATTACATTTTCATATATAAGATACTAAATTTTCAAGGTGTAGCTTCATATCACGGTCTTCCCAAATGATTCCATTCCACCAGTATTTATGGGCGAATATTGTATTCAATTTGGGTAACTTGTCCATCCCCACCGGAAGTCTCTTTAACTTTGGACACTCTTCAGTATCCAACATGCGTAGTCTGGGCAGTGTACTTTCATTCCATACACCATTATCTGATGCTCCCCCAATGCTTTCTAAATTATCTAAGCAGTGGAGAAGTAATTCCTCTAACATTAAAAATCCCCCAGAATTCCCTATTCCCAACTCTTTCAAACCACTACAATAACACAAGATCTGATTCTTCAGGTTTAGCACCCGTTCTAATGGAAAACAGGATGAAATGCAAGGTCACATTCTCGAAAATGAGTTAAACTCATTAGATCCGAGAAACTTTGAGAACATTCAAGATTTTTTCACAAGGTATAAAGCCTTGTTGGTTCAGCTGAAAGGATGCGGTATCGACAAATCCAAGCAAGAAAATCAGTTGATTCTTTCCATTTCATCAAAACTTGGTCTAGAGTATGCAGTATTCGTCTCTACATTCCAGGCAGTCAGATTTGCAACTGGTGCAGCTTGGAAGATGCCCTCACTGGATTCCTTTATTCAGTATTTGATGCATGAGCAAGATAAGCTCATCAAAATGGTCACACTTAAAAATTCCAAAGCGCATGCACTTACTGTGCATGCAAAAGGAAAGGCAAATTCCAAAGACCATCAGAAAGGACACGGGAAGAAGGATCCTTATCCAAGAAAGGGAGGACATCCCAAACCCCCTGATGGATCATCTGGCTCAAAGGAAAGGAAAGGAATGAAAGGGAAATCATTGTGCAATTATTGCCACCGTGGTTTTCATCCTGAATCTGCATGCATGAAGAAGACTATAGATCTCATGGCACAGACACTCCAGCAACACAATCTTGGAGACCACATTCCTGAGAATGCTAAGAAGAAGTCTGGAGAAAAAGCACCAGATCTAAGAGGTAACGGGCATGCTTTGATTGCTCTTCATTCTGCACCACAAGAATGGATCATCGATTCAGGAGCTTCACATCATATGGCTTCTTCAAAGGAACCCTTTTCTTCTCTACATGCATACTCAGGTCCTCCCATTCTCATGGGGGATAATTCTGCAGTTGCAGCAACTGGACAAGGAAAAGTGCAATTCGAAGATGGAAGTTTTGGAAATGTCTTGCATAATCCAAGGCTTTCTATGAATCTTCTCTCAGTGTATCAGATGACACACACAGGCAGTGGAAGGAAAGTGGAATTTACCCCAGATTTCGTGAGCATTTATGACATGCAAACCAATTTGAAGATTGCATCTGGCAAGGTAAATGATCAATCTTGTCTGTATACATTTTCTGATTTTGTTCCTCAATCAGATTCTATTTTGCTGCTTACGCATGCAAATGAAGAAAGTAGGATTTGGCACGAGAGATTTGGGCACTTTAATTTCAGATATATGCAACAACTTAGTAAGCAAGGGATGGTCAAAGGATTTCCAACCATTGAATTTTCAGATGGTGTTTGTAATGGATGTGCTCTTGGAAAGCATCCACAAGAAAAATTCGAAAAGGGGCATGCATGGAGAGCCTCTTCACCTTTGGAACTTTTACACAGTGATCTCATGGGTCCATTTCTGGTGCTTTCAATGAGCAAAGAAATATATGTGTTGTCATTTATAGATGATTACATGAGATTCACTTGGGTTTACTTCTTGAAACTCAAGTCTGAAGTTTTTCAACATCTAAAGATTTTCAAAGCACATGCGGAAAATCAGTCTGGAAAACGCATCAAGATACTCTGCACAGATAATGGGACGGAATATGTCAACAAAGATATCAAGAATCTTTGTGATGAAGCAGGCATACATTTCCTTACACTCCACAGCAAAATGGTGTGGCTGAAAGGAAAAATCGATCTTTGAAAGAGATGGCTAATTGCATGTTGCATGCAAGATATCTTCCGTCAAAATTGTGGGCCGAAGCTATTAATTGTGCCTCATACATCCAGAACAGATCTCCTCATAAATCTATTAGTGGAAAAACACCTTTTGAGGCTTGGACTGGCATGCAACCTGAAGTTAGTCATTTCCGCATTTTTGGATCTCGAGTATGGGCCCACATTCCTCCAGAGAAGAGAAAGGCTTTGGAGCCTCAAAGCAAAGCATGCATGTTTGTTGGATATTCTAATGAAGTCAAAGGGTACAGATTGCTTGATATCCACACTGAAGAGCTCTTTATTGAAAGGAGTGTAAAGTTTGACGAAGATATTTTGCATGCACTAGTAGATGAACTTGTTACCAAGTTTCCATCACCACTCATTGATGAGTATGCAGATGAAACTTTAGACCAGCATTCTGATGACAATGAGTCTCTTCCTGTGACCCCTGTTAGACCACCAGTTGTTGAAAATTGAGATCATACTTCTGCACGTAGTTCAGAAGATTCTCGACCACCTTCAACACAAAAATGGCGTAGCATGAGTGATATCCTTGATGATCCTGCCTCTATTCCTCTGTTTGAGGAAGATCCGCAAGCACTCTTAGCTATGGAGCCATCCATGCCCATGCATGCTTATATGATGCATGGATCTGATCCACAAACTTATGCAGAAGCAAATGGGCATCCTGAATAGGAAGCCGCCATGGATGAGGAATATAACTCTCTCATTGAGAACCAGACTTGGGATTTGGTTCCGCTACCTTCAAATCGCAAACTTGTGAGATGCAAGTGGGTTTACCAGACCAAGAAAGCATCAAATGGCCAAGTTAGTCGATATAAGGCACGATTGGTAGCAAAAGGTTTTCAGCAAGTACATGGTGTTGACTACGATGAGACTTTTGCTCCAGTGGAAAAAATGGATTCCATTCGGCTAGCTCTCTCCATTGCAGTAGCAAGAGGATGGGAGGTGCATCATATGGATGTGAAGAATGCCTTTCTTCATGGTGATCTCGAGGAGGAAATCTACATGGAGCAGCCACCGGGATACATGCAGAATTCATCTCTGGTATGCAAACTAAAGAAGTCTCTCTATGGCCTCAAGTAGGCACCTAGAGCATGGTATGCGAAGATGGATTCTTATTTTTTATCTCAAAATTTTGTACGCTGCAAATCTGATTCTAATGTTTATTTTTTGAAGAAAATTGACTCCTTGTTGATCATAGTACTCTACGTATATGATCTTTTGATAACGGGTAGTTCAGATTCTGCCATTACTAACATCAAAACTACATTGCATAAGCAGTTTTCTATGACCCACATGGGCTTGCTAAATTTCTTCCTTGGACTAGAGATCCATCAGCGTGATTCTGGCATTACCATTTCTCAACCAAAATATGCCAGAGATCTTTTGGCATGATTTCACATGAGTGACTGCAAGCTAGCAGCCACACCTTTCTTATCAGGGATAAAGCTTGAGAATGGCAAAGACACACCATTGGTTGATTACACATTGTATCGCCAGCTTGTGGGAAGTCTTCTTTATCTCACTCACTCCCATCCTGATCTCTCCTATGTTGTCGAAGCAATTTCCAGATACATACAGGAGCCACATGAGTTACACTGGAATGCTGCAAAGCGCATCCTTCGATATGTCAGGGGACAATCACCTATGGGATTCATTATGCAGCCAATTGTTCTTTGAATCTCATCAGGTTCACAGATTCAGACTGGGCTGGCGACACCATTGATCGCAAGTCTATTTCCGGTTATGTACTTAGTTTGGGATCCGGCCCAATTTGTTGGTCAAGTAAGAAGCAGGCTGCCATTGCTTTATCATCAGTAGAGGCCGAGTATAGAGGAGTAGTCAATGTCACTATTCAGGAAATTTGGCTACAACATTTCCTATCTGAGCTTGGGATTAGTGTCCATCATCCAACTGTCATCTGGTGCGATAATCAAAGTACGCTAAAGTTTTGCAGAGATCCAGTGCAGCGGCAGCGTACCAAACACATCGAGATCCACATGCACTTCATTAGAGAACTCATTCATGATGGGATCA
>APFE030228367.1:2433-14436 GCA_000404065.3 Pinus taeda
TTGTTTTCACCTCCAAAATCATTTGCTTCGTTCCGTGTCGTTGATGTGGGATTCATTAAGGCCCTCCTACGACGGGTCACTTCTTGTCGACATCAGCTCATTATCCAACAAGTTGACTTGGGAACAACCCTTTCAGTACTTTGAAGCTTGCATGCCTCAATGGCAAGTTTCTCACTTTCGGCGATAGGTTTACATCAATGGCCTTCGACCGAGAGATTTTTCATGGTGTTTGATGCCAAGTCCCTTTTCACACCATGTGAATTGTACTGTAGTACCTTGAGGGTCATCGTCATTATTGGTGATTCCTCTCGCGCCTGTTAACAGCTTACATCATTGGCTAGTAATCAGGCGATGTCTTCCCATGTTCGACTCCAGAACATTTTTTTCACATGGATCGACTTGTACTCCGACTGAAGATTGAACTAGTTTTGAAGACCCCGGATCTAGTTTCATCCATCCGGGCTACGATATATTCAGGAATATAAAGACATCAAATGTACATCATTGCCGAACAGATAATCATCCAAATCAAAGGATGATGAGTCCGAATCATCAGTTTGCCACACATACGATTGTCTGTCCTATGTACATGAAAAAGAATTTATAAAGTTGAGCATGGGAATGACCGCCTCAGCTAGATCATGAAAAAATGTTGTCAAAATAATGTATTGTATTGTATCTTATTACAGGTCACCTCCCAGCTCGAAAAACTTTGGATCCTCATGGTAAAGCATTTCACCCGACATCAAAAAGATTAACGACCTCATGCTTTAGGGGTCAACTGTTATAGATATTTTTGGGCACTTCAACCCCAATCACAAATGTCCATAAACTGAGGGCTCCTAAGTCCCTAAAAGTGTTGCTTCACTGCCTAAAAGAACAAGGTCAGCTGATTACATCATCTCCCAGAAGTTCTCTACTAAAAACTGCTCATAAATGGTCAAAACTGGACCATACTGAAAACCCAGTGCAGAGGGTGCGATGCATATCACCTTCCCAGTGTACAGGGTGGCGATGCATACTGAATGGTCCTCTATAGGGTGCGATGGTCGGGGAATGGACAAATGGCCTGGACAAAGTTGCGAGGTGGACGATATGGAATCTTCTAGAAGCTTCCTCTGACACTTGCCTCTTGTGTTTTCGACAGGTGAGTAAGAGATCATTATCTCCAGTGGAATCAGGAACTACAGAGGAGGACACTAATCAAGACCCGAGAGATGACTCACCTCCCTACAATCATCTATATATGGATCCCTCATCACAGAGATCCAGAGGCTGGAATCTTGTATCTTGTAGAGAAGTGTTGTTGGTTTTCTGGTGTATATTCATAGCGTTGGGTGATCTAAGATTTACTTGAGGTGAAGAAGGGCTTTCTTGCTAGAGGATGATGCTGGATCAGAACATATGGTTGTAATCCTCTTGCTACTTTTCATCTTAATAAAGTTATTCAAGTTTTCCTCCATATTCTTGTATGTTTGTTTATATATGAATTTGTATGGTTAACACATATCTGGTCCCGTGTTATTTATGAATATAGATCTTTGTTCTTCGATAGTAGTATGTTGTTGGGATTCCATAGGTGCTCTTTGAAGCTGGGTAGACGAAGAACTAGCGGCAAAGCTCTATCAGGAAGGAGAGGAATCAAACAAGGGAACTAAGCGCAAGACTAAGGTTGGTCTCCTTTGTTCCACTCTTATCTATTTTCATAAAGGAAAGCGAAAGTAGACTTTACTTGTTTGTTTCTAGGATAGTTACCAGTCTTAGTGGGAATAACAGCGTCCGAGTGGACACTATTCCCGGTAACAGAATCCCAAGCAATTGTCACTACAAATGAACCTCTTTTTGGTAGATTTAGGGATTTTGCAGGTTGCATGGAATGGGTCTTCATGAATTCATGATCGTACTTGTGAGAAATTCTAAGCTCTCTCGATAGACTTTTTTTATCCTAGAGATGCCCAAGAGAAGACCCTGGTTTGGTGTTCTGATGTGGAATTACATTTAAAAGGATTAGGGTCCAAACAATCCATCTTGCTTCTCTTCAATGAAATATAGTCATTGCATCAGTGTCATACAATCCATGCCTTCACCTCTTGGTTGGGTTTAAGGTTGTTTATGAAAGTAAATATTTTTTAGGATTTCAATTCTTTCTTCCAAAGTAATCTTTTGTTTGTATTTATTTCTTATACTTCAATGCCATCTAGAGTGTAGAAATTTTGAATAGTAAACACATATTCAATGGAGATTATCCTGATCATGTACTACTGCGGAATACATACACAATACATAAGCTCCTCTATGTTGATCATTAATATAGCAACATCAATAACAATAAAACATCAAGAGCATGCACACATTAACACAGTATGTAAGCTAGGGAAAGCTTACAGCTGAAAACCCCACACTATCTGTATATTAATGATTGAGAACATGTAACATTACAATAGTCAATACTTCTCACAAGTATCCAACACTATCTCCACCTGTTACACACAATACAGCTCATATATGATCTCCAAATCTATTCCACTGCTTGCCTGCCTCCACTGCTCAATACCTGCTCAAGAATGGATGAGAATGGTTGAACCAAACTCGTATTTACCTCAAAAGAATCACTCACACTGGGAATCACGTGAGCAGAGGCTATAATCACTTGGTATTTGCCAATTCTCATTGGGCATAACTCAATCTCATTGATTGTGCAAATCCTCATGCACAACTATAGTCACAACTGATAGCAATCTGATCCTCTAACACCTGTCCCTGCTGAACATGCACTGACATGCAACTGAGTTAACTGATGTATTCTTTAGTTGCATTATGAGTTAATAATTAGTTTAACAACTCATCATTAGTCTATTTATAGCTAGACTAATTACAACTAGTTTAACCAAGTCAAACTGAACGCAACTCCATTAACTCCACAATCAACTCCACCAAACTCAACTGATTGAGTTCTAATTGAAGTCATGCATGCAACAACTCAACTGACCCACAAAGAAAACATATTTCCTTCTGACAGCTACATGTGCCACATCTGTAGCTCAAACTAAAGTGCTCCAAGAGAATAAGATAAAGTTTATAGTCTAAATATTATTATAAGCTAATAATATTTGACTGCTCTATAATTACACTTGACAGTGTCACCGTTGTTGTCTAAAAATAAAAGTCCATCTATTTTTGCCAACTTGACTAATAATCCATAAACAGCATCCTGCAACTCATAGACATGATCCATATGTCTAAAAAGAGACATAGTCTAAAAATAGATTTTGTGCCATAATTTTCCTACGCGCCCACTTAGTGAAGGAAACTCTTTTCACTAAGCTCCATCATCTTGTTGCAATCTCAACATAGAGTGCCTTTCTGTGTTTATCCTCTTGAATGGGAGAGATTGTTTGTATTGTCTTTATGCAATTGAGTGTATAGAACGAGGGCCTTTATCTTGCCTTGAATCTCTCTTTTGTATCATTTGGATGGCGTGTGAGGAACAAATGCTCAGAATTTCTTAAAAGATTATTGTGCATATACACTAGCACATATTCATCTTTAACTTGCGATCTCCCATGCACTCTGAGGTATCAAATTCTTCAAGTTGAAAATCTCAATAGATTCACGACTGCTTAAAGACTAATAAAAAAAAGTTTCGATGGTTGAGAGAAAAAACTAGTAAATTTAACCACAACATGGATGTTATGATATGTCCAAGCTAGAGACTGAAAAAGAAAACCTACCACACATACAATTTGCACCTTGGCACCCTTTCTCTTCTTGTAATGCTTTTGATGATATCCCTTTATTTCAATCTATCCATGCTCTTCCAATTGGGCTCAGTTTCTTCTAAACCATCTTTAAAATGTCCCTCTTTACTATTTGGCCAATTATTTTTGGTTGAAGTAGCTTCAATGCTGCAAGGGATGTAAGATGCTTCGTCCTTGATAGAGCTACTACCTTGCATACCTAAAGAAGAAAAGTGCTTGTATGAACTATTTGATAATTTGGATTGGAAAGGAATTGAAAATCCAGATCCTTGATCAAGAGATACTCTGCTTGATATTTGTTGAGATTAGGGATCATCAATAACATTATGATATCTATATTCCTCTTCATCTTTCACAAAACTTTGACTTGATTTTATTTGGGTTTCCTTGCCTTGTCCGAGTTTCCAAATTCATTATCTGATACAGGAGAATGCCAAGCAATTCTCACTACAGATGAAGCTCTTTTTGGTAGATTCAGGGAGTTTGTATGTTGCATGGAATGGGCCCTCATGAATTCTTTATCGTACTTGTGAGAAATTCTAAGCTCTCTCGATAGACTTTTATGTCCTGGAGATGCCCAAGCCCTTGGTTTGGTGTTCTGGTGTGGACTTACATTTACAAGGATTAGGGTCCAAACAATCGATATTGGTACTCTTCAATGAAATACAGTCATCAATGGATTTAAAGTTAGAAAAAATGGAATCCTTCATAAGCACTGCATTTGACTTTCTATGGCAGATATAAGACAATTTGCCAAGAGAGCAAGAGTAGAATCCCCATTTGAAGGAGACCTACAAATTGACGACTTGTTGAAGGTAGATGAAGGGCTATCTGGGAATGTATAAAAAATATGAATTCCAAGCTCTGCACTTCTAAAGCCAATTATAGGACTATAGTAAGGATATCTTTTGGGAGCAAACTCTACACTCTTTATGGAAAACCTCCTTGATGTTGTTCTCAACAAACTCAGAGATCCTCCACTCGTAATTCTCGGAGAATTTTGAATCATAACTTCTTTGAGAATGCAAAAACTTGAAATGCTTGAGAAGGATGTGTCTTTTTACAAAGTTCAACCATTTCCTCTTCATCTTCTTCCCAGATTGATTCAAGATCAGAATTTGTTTTATATCCAGTATGGGTTGAATTAGAGACAAGAAATTTGCATATTTCATTAAAAGAGAATCAAGGCAAGATATGCTTTTGTGTTGGGGCTTATGTTCTTTGCAATCATAAACATTCTATATGACTAAAAAATTTCCTACCCATTTTTCAATTTCATTTTGCATCAGTGCTATACAACCCAGGCCTTCACCTCTTAGATGGGGTTTACGGTTGTTTATGAAAGTAAAGATTTTGCAGGATTTCGATTCTTTCTTCCAAAGTAATATTTTGTTTGTATTTAAGTGTTATACTTCAATGTCATCTAGAGTGCTTTTCCTTGTTTAGCCTCTTGAGTGGGAATGATTTTTTATATTGTCTTCATGCAGTTGAGTGTCCAAACATATTGCTAATAAATTTTTAAATATCCATCTCCAGTGCTTTCTACTATCTGTATTTTTTTCTTTAGTCTGTGGCCATCTAGAATTCCTTTCCTTATGTAAAAATCTTGAGTGAAAGATAATCTTGTCGTTACAAATATTTAAATACATTGAGAATATTGATTTTTTGGGTTGCTGGTTTTTCTCTGCTTCACATCTGCTAGTTGATGTGCCCACATAAATTGAATTTCTGAGCTTTGTTGGGCTCAAAGACTTCACTAATTTGTCTGCGACCTTCATTTTGCATGGTTTGAATGAATTATTTGGGTCAAAGATTGTATTAATGATTAAAATATATTGTTGTTGCAACATGTGTGGAATTTGATCTTTGACTTTTATTATACGCACAACTCCCCTAGGGTATCTATTGCCCGTATGTGGATAAGCGAGTTTATTATTCTTTTTCTTTTCCTTTTGTAATGTGAATCTACAACATATAAGAGATTTCTTAGAGTATTTCTGGTTGCTAACTATAATTTTTCCTTGTTTTAAGATTAAAATATTCAATCATGTCTACAATTCTTGTTAGATATAGGATGAAGGTAATTACTCTACTCCCCAATTTTAAGGGAGACCCCGCAGTTCAAGCTTTTCTATATAACTATGAATGAATTAAATTGGATGCGAGCCCAACTGGGACTGAAATTTGTTCTTTTAGGTCAAGCTGACGATTTTAAGATTAAAAGATTCAATTACATCTATAATTCTCGTTAGATATAGGATGAAGGTCATTACTCTACTCCCCAATTTTAAGGAAGACCTGCTAGCTCAAGCTTTTCTATATAACTATAGATGAATTGAAATCAACGCGGGCCTAATTGGGGCTTAAATTTATTATTTTAGGTCAGGTTGACTAAATGTTGATGAAATTTGTTATTTTAGGTCAGGTTGACTAAATGTTGATATTATATAACTAGATTATATAACAGACTAACTTGGTTATCATTTATAATGATTGTGAATGTTCTTTTTAACTCTCTTTTCTGGGTCAAAGTTTTTAGGGTTTTTCTGTTTTATTTTATGGGAACTTGCTTTGAGAAACACTCCTCGAGGGAGGGAGTTGCGGTGTATTGCATGAGCTATTTTGGCTTAAAGGTAAGGGGTTGTGGTGTGTAACATGAGTTGTATTTGGCTTATGTGCTAGATTATAGGGGTATTTTTTTTTCCCAAATCGTACAAGACTTGCTTCCAGCTTCATCCCTTGTTTGATATATGCCAGTTTGGTTGAATTTGTAGAAATTCTCTACAAATGTCGCTCTGAGACCATGTAGAAAATATGATGTAGGTTAACCCAATAATGCAATATAAATCAAAGCATAATACTATAACCTACTTCTACTATCAATTTGCGGATGCTTAAAGATCGAGTTGAACACATATAGCCAGAAGAAGAAGAATCAGTCGCGCAACACACATGAAAATACTTTGGGGAAAGCTTCACTTAAAAACCCCAGTATATGTATTATCATACAAGGTGTAAATACATAGGAATTATACAAAGCCTTAACTCTCACAGCTAGCCAGCTTTCAGTACAATCCTTATAGATGCTCATAGGCAATCCTGGCTTCTTTCAAGCCTTCCTCTCTGCCCTCTAAGCTCATATTTCCTTGCGTTGTTCCTCTGGGATGATTCTCACCTCACCAAGTGGAACACTTTTGTTCTCACACACTGTCAGAAGTGGGCAATCCTCAAGGAATGATTCTTTCTGCATGCATGAGTTTTCTTTATAAGAAAACACATGCAACTGCTAGTACATTGTCCTTGAATTTAATCTCAATAGGGCTTTTCTTAGAATAGACGTGCATGAGTTTCTAATGAGGGAATTTTGAGTTAACTGGAGTAGCACTAGTTGAGTGCATGCATGCATCAACTCACTGTTAACTTTCTATTACTTCCTCACAAAGTTTGGAACTAATTTAACTGGACTTAAGTCAGTAAACTGAATTAACTAATTACAACTCAAATATAACTCAATCTTATCTCCTTAATTTAAGGGATAACTCTTGCATGACTTCAGAAAGACTTCTAACTTGAATTTCTCCAACTAATTAATTTGAAACAAATTAATTAATTATTTCCAAGTAGTTGTTAAGACTAAATTCAATTTTAATTCACAATTTAATTCAAGGACAAATTAAAATGGAATATTCTTGTTGCCATATTTCAACACTCCCTCCAACAAGAAAAGGATTATTTGCCACCCCGATCCTGTCTCTATGGAACTCAAATTTACACTTTGACAATGCCTTTGTCAAAATGTCATCATCTTGCTCCTCTGTCGAAATATACTACAGCAACATGATCCTCTCGACTTGTGAAAAACCACGAGCAACAAATCTTGCCTTATGCTTCTCTACACTACCATCAGCAACTTTACCTCGTAAAGCCAATGGGAACTCACAACTGACTTATTATTCGGTCTTAGAACACCATCCCAAACACTCTTACGAACTATGGAGTCATACTCCTCGACCATAGCCTCAACCCAAAAGTTGTTGCACTGCTTCTTCAAAGGAAGATGGCTCAGTCTCAACACATTCCCCAACAAGGGCCATGTATCTAGTGTACCTATTATGTGACCTCCTTTATCTGCGCTGAGAAGATGGTGCTCCCACATTCTCTCTCGCATCTTTCAACAATCGGTTAGCTTCTCTTGTGTGCTTTTGTCCTTCTCTAGAAAACATTGCTTGAGTGGATATATCCACTCCTGGAACCTTTGCATGCGATTTCTCCGCATTAGTCTAAGGCTCCTCCTCCTTAGGAAACAACAATTCCTCCACAGCTTGTAGTTGGAGCTCCCTCTCAAGGGAAACTCGCATGGCCTTATGCTCATCAAATGTGAGATCTCTTCGAACCACTATCCTCTGACTGGTAGGCAATAACACCCGATAGTTGTGAGGTGTATCAGTGTTCCCCACAAATATCCCCAATTCTACTGTCAACTCAAGCTTCTTCTATGCATCCTTTGTCACATGGAAATATACCGATGAGCCAAAGATCCTGAAGTGACCCACATTTGGTCTCTTACCGGAGAAAACTTCCTCTGGTGTCTTCATCCCAAGTATGCGATGCGGGCTTCTATTCTACAAATAGACCGCTTTGTTGCATGCCTCAGTCCACAAGTGAAGTGGTAGGCCTTGGTCATGCAACATTGCCTTTATTTCCCCTACAATAGTTCTATTCTTCGTCTCAGCCACCCCATTCCACTGTGGATTATGAGGTGCTATCAACTCCCGTTTAATTCCTACTGCTGCATAGAAGTCTTTAAACTCTTGAGAGATATTCTCCACTGTTGTCACTTTTCAAGGCTTTGATCTTCTTCCCCGACTCTTTCTCGACCAAAGCTTTGAACTCACAAAACTTTGTGAAGGTTTGGTCCTTCTTCTACATGAAATAAATCCAGCATTTACGAGAATAATCATCAATGAAAATCAAATAATACCTTTGCTTCATTATGGATGCCATCGAGAATGGTCCACACACATCAATATGAACTAGCTCTAAGATCGCCTCTGCTCGACAGTCTCGATTATGAAAGGAAGACCTGGTGTACTTTCCCAAGGTACAACCTTTGCATGTGTCATCTTGCTCAAGTTTACCTTTGGGAAGTCTTGTAGATATCTGTTGCATCATCTTCAAAGCCCCATGATGCAAATGGCCAAACCGCCTATACCACAACTTGCTAATGTCTTGGCTTTGCACCAATTCTACTTTCATACTCGATGTTGCACAAACATCTACCTCTAGTTTATAGAGATGCTTCACCTGAATCCCTATCCTCTTGGTCTGATGCATGGCTACATGTCTTAGGAATGCCTTTCCTTTACTGAAGACAACATCATAGGCTTTGTCCTCCACAATCGCGACCGATACCAAGTTCTTCTTCAGTGCAGGCACATACTTCACATCTGTTAAGGTGATAGGAGCTCCATGTTCCCTCTGAAAAGAAACTGTGCCCACTCCTGAAACACTATGCTTTCTCTCGTCACCCATCTCTATATGCATCTTGAGCTATTTATCCTCCAAGGCACTAAATAAACTTTTATCGCCGTTCATGTGGGATGAGGCTTCATGTGGAATGAGGCTCCACTGTCAAGATACCAGACACAACCCATCATCAATGACACCATGCATGCAATGAGGGTAAATTCCATTTCGAACTGAGAGGCTAATGCCTCACCTTCCGATCCTTCTGAGGGTTCCTTCTTGGACTTCTTCGATTGGTAATTAGTCACATAATGTCCCACCTCGTGACAATTAAAGCATCTCACTTTAGACATGTCACGCTTATTCCCTCCATGAGAAGAATTCAATTTGAAATGGGAAGCCAACCCCTTCCCTTTCCTTGCCTTGCTAAGGCCATATTTTCTCCATCGTCATCTTTGGATGAAGAACCATCTCGTGTGCTCCTTCTGATCTCCTACTGCATCAGATCTGATCACAGTCGTTCCTAATCCAACAATTTATCCCTTCCATTCACAGAGTCCTGGTAGCTATTCCAACTATTTGGAAGGCCAATGAGAGCAAGGCTCACCATATCATCATCGACAGTAATTATTCACACACTGCTAAGCTCATCTCTATAAGTGGTGAGCTTGTTCAGATATGTGTAAATAGTATTGCCCTTCTCCATTTTGATTCTTCGAAGCTTATCTTTCAGCGCCAATTTCCTTTGGTCACTACTATTCTGGTAGAGGTCTTTCAATGTCTTCCACATTGCAAATTGAGTATCCTTCCCATGGAGACTCGAGACAATATGGTCTCGAACTCCCTCAAGAATGATCCATCTCGCCTTCGCCACACACTTCTCCCACTCAGCCAACTCTTGTGTATTAGTTGAAGTTGGCTTTGGGATTTCTTGATCAATGAATTCCTTCAAGCCATGGTCTTCTAATACAGTCTCCATTCTATATTTCCATGCTATGTAATTCGAGCTACCTTCCAAGGCATACTCAAGTGTCAAGCCATAGAACGCCATTGGCCAACCTTGAATTATGATATGAATTCGATTAGCACCTGCAACCCCGAACTTCAAACTTCGAATTCTCTTCTCAGTGTACTATTCACAGCGCTGATACCATGTAGAAATTCTCTATAAATCTTGCTTTGAGACCATGTAAAAAAATTGATGTAGCTTAACCTGATAATGCAATATAAATCAAAGCATAATACTATACCCTACTTCTACTATCAATTTGCGGAAGATTAAAGATCGAGTTGAACACATATAACCAAAAGAAAAAGAATCAATCGCACAATACACATGAAAATACTTTGGGGAAAGCCTCAGCTAAAAACCCACCATCTGTATTATCATACAAGATGGAAATACATAGGAATTATACAAAGCCTTATCTCTCACAGCTAGCCAGCTCTCAGTACAATCCTCATAGATGTTCACAGGTAATCCTGGCTTTTCTCAAGCCTTCCTCTTTGCCCTCCAAGCTCCTATTTTCTTGCGTTCCTCTGGGATGATTCTCACCTCACTAAGTGGAACACTTTTGATCTCACACACTGTCAAAATTGTGAAATCCTCAAGGAATGTTTCCTTCTGCATGCATGAGTTTTCTTTATAAGAAAACACATGCAATTGATAGTACGTTGTCCTTGACTTTAATCTCAATTGGGTCTTTCTCAGAATAGACATGCATGAGTTTTCAGTTAACGAGAGTAGCACTAGTTGAGTGCATGCATGCATCAACTGACTGTTAACTCTCTGTTAGTTCCTCAAACAGTTTGAAACTAATTTAATTGGACTTAACTCAGTCAACTGAGTTAACTAATTACAACTCAAATATAACTCAATCTTATCTCCTTAATTTAAGGGATAACTCTTGCATGACTTCAAAAAGACTTCTAACTTGAATTTATCCAACTAATTAATTTGAAACAAATTAATTAATTATTTCCAAGTAGTTGTTAAGACTAAATTCGATTTTAATTCACAATTTAATTCAAAGACAAATTAAATTGGAATATTCTTGTTGCCACATTTCAACATAATTTCTATTATTAATGCTAAAATCTTTGTGGAATTCACAAACTCTTATGTGGCTCTCATTGTGAAAGTTAGGGGTTCATTTCATCTTAAAGAATCATCAACAAAGAGAACCATCACATTCAATCAAGGATCCATACCTACATTTACCAACCATCCAATTCTAAATTACTAGGCTATCTGTCAGGCCAGGAGTAACTCTAGAAAAACTGATTCATATATTCCATTAGGTAGCTATCTATTATATACATGAATGTGATCATCCAGTTCATCTTCTTGATGACTGTTCACATTCAAATTCTCCCAATCGCTAAGGATTAGGTGTCAACATTCCCCCCCTTAATCTGAAGGGATGTTGGTGAGTCCAACCATCGTTCTGAATCTTTCAAGCTTTTCTCGTCCAAGCGCTTTGGTGAAGATGTCTGCAATTTGCTCATTTGTGGAACAATGACGGAGATGGATTGTTTTGGCCTCAACATGATGTCGGATCAGATGATATTTAGTATTGATGTGCTTTGTACAATCATGGAACTTTGGGTTCTTGGCCAACTTTATTGCAGAGGTGTTGTCAATCATGAGTGGAGTTGATTGTACTTGTTTTACCTGCAAATCTTCAAGAATTTTTCTGACCCACACAATTTCTTTCGTTGCTTCAGCTGCTGCCACGTATTCTTCTTCTGTTGTGGAATCTGCTGGAACTGATTGTTT
>APFE030228367.1:18972-33768 GCA_000404065.3 Pinus taeda
TATTTATTGCGATTTTTTAAAAATATCTAGATAAGCTATCCTTATATCCATTGGTTTACATAGTTGTAAATAAATGACTAAAAGGTAGCAATCACAAATAAAAATATAAATAAGACTAGACCCAAGAATACATCATAATTTAGATACACTAATAATAATAACCTAATGAATTAAATAATAAACTACCAAAACAGGAAAAGGACCCTCATCAAAGAGAAAATCTACATAAAATAAATTAGATTAATACCTAAAAGTATATATATATAGATGATAATTATCATAAATAAATACTAGAGGAACCCAAAATATAGGGAAGAACATAACGCTGCCAGCGATATATATTTATATACTCAAAAGGACTAAACCCTACACACACGAAGAAAGCCCCCTGGATGAACATAAGGGCGGGGGGGGGGGGGGAGAAACCCTAAGACGATAGGGCAGGGATCCAACTTCTACTTACCTTCCACCCATCATCTCTGTTGAGATTAATGGGTCTTCGCTCAATTTCAATAGCTTCCCTTAACTTGCGATGATGGAACCGATCCACCCTGGCAATGACTTTGGCCTCCTCTATACAGACATGATGCTTAGTCTTGTCCACATGCTCTGCTAATGCTAAGGACTTAGTTCTTCCATGCCTCAGGTCCGTTGCATGCTTGCAAATTCTCTGCTGGATGGAGCGCCCTATTTCCCCTATATAGGGTGTCCCACAAGAGCAAGGAATCAAATAAACACCCTTCATGTCTTTGGGATTAAAAGGATCCTTCACTGACCGCAGGGAATTACGAATGGTTCTGAGGGGCCTAAAGGTTGAGGGAATATCAAACTTTCTAAGGATCCGAGCAATCTTGTCAGTGGTCCCTTGGATATAGGGAAGATGGACCTAAAGAATCACCATATTGCAAAGAGAAGGTTCGCATCATTCTCATGGACCCCAATGTCCACGGCTAGTAAAATTCTTTACTTATTGAGTCCCTATTAAAGGTTATTGATAGATGTTGGAGCAGGTTCAAATCAAAGAAATTCACCCATCCAAAGCCGCTGACTGTTGCTTTCCTGTTGAATACGACGCATTTCAACCTCAAAGTTTGTAAAGAGCAGAGCTTCGATAATCCATAAGGTAATGGCTCCAAATTTTTGGAGCCCTCAACATTCATTTGTAGCAGAGATTTATTCTGACCTATTCCTGAATGCAGGCTACGTAGTGCAAATGGTTCCATTTTCATGTTTGCAAATGGCCCTTTTGGAAGTTTAGATCAACGTGAGATTTAAACATTATCTATAACATACACATAAATATAAATAACCATAAACTATGTCACTTGGTTTCATATTCTAAGAGGTCTCTTGGATTTTTCATGACTTTCATGTTCACTTGTGGCTTTTCGATTTCCACACAAGTGAATATTGCAATTTACATAGTCCTTTAAGAATCATGTTTCGAACATTCACCCCATCATGGCCTCACCTAAATCTGAAAGGCGTACATGAGTCCAAGAAGAGAACTAAAATATGATGGTAAATAACAATCAATGCCTAGATGTGATCTCTCAATCTAGTGGTTTAAGGAAGACCACAAACCAAATGAGGTAGAAAAAGTCAAAGTCTTCTACTAGTGGTGGTTTAAGGAAGACCACAAATCAGAAAGGTAGTAGAAGCCAAAGTCTTCTATCAATGGTGGTTTAAGGCTAGTCACCAAGTCTAGAACTTGGTTTGAAGAAATTCCTAGAAAAATTCTTAATTTGGCTAGAAGTTGATGTCTTCTACAGAGTTGAAGTAATTTCTGATAATGGTTTAAAGATAACCACAAACTATTGAAATAATGGTCTAGAGATGACCAAAAGTTTGAGTATAGTAGGAGCAGTAAGTCTTCTACTAAGTGGTGGTTTAAGGAGGACCTCAAACCAGCTAGATGTTTTGGGACGACCACTCAACAAATTTTGTTAATGGAACATGAGTTTGTCTCTTGCTACATCTCAAACTCTAATTCTCATTGAATCTATCCCTAGGATATAACTACTATCTCTTGTTCTAGAAATGACTCAATTTCACTTGATATGACTTTGAAATTGGTAGTTGACTATCAATTCTCCCCTCATTAGATATAAGGTGAGAGGAAGTGAAAAAGAATAGTATGTTATTTGTAGCTTAGAGAAGAAGTAACTATACATTTTAAGGTCAACCACATCATATGACACATGTCACTAATGTTGAGAGCTCTTCGAGAAGTTTATATAACTAATCTAGTATTTATGCATGGAAAGTTTCCATTCTTAGAAGATTATGTCGTGCCATTTTTGTAAATTGAGATCTCATTGGTTATTTCAATGGTCTTTACCCATCTCCTCAAGCTCTATATTATTACACTTTTCTCTTTAAATTAAGGGATGGTACAAACCTTCTATTTTGTAATGGTCCATACTTCATGCAACCAAGAAAAATGTAGTTAAATTATTGGACTTTATATTTTGACTTGTAAGTGGATATTCACTTAGAAAATCTTAGGTGGGTTTAACTCTCTCATTTACCCCTTTATTGCTAGAGTGATGATACATTTATAAGCATATATATCAAATAATACGCATGTTATTTTAACTCTCAATAAGTATAAAACATCTAGCTTGTAAATCTTATCCTATAAACTCCATAGCCATTAATGCTTACTTCGAACACCTTTCACTCTTAACCACTATATAATCTAGATCCCTATAACCCCTAACCACTAAGATTCTATCACCATTTAACCACTAATACCTTACACCAATTCCATAAGCAATATTAATGCATATAATCCCTAACCTCCATCCACTAAACCCTATAACCCATAACATAAACCCCAATCCTTATAGCTCAAAACTTTATATCCATGATAGTATAACCCTTAAGCATTAGTGTAAATAACTACAAAAACCTTTGATATTCAAGGGGATTAACCCACAAATTTTTTATCTCTTATCATCCAAAATTTCCAATTTTCAGTTAGTAGCAACTAAAAGCCTTGGACCACAAAATTCACTGACCCATGTCATATTAAAATATTATCTCTTTCTCTCTCTCTCTCTCTCTCACAGACACACACACACACAACCAATATATTCCAGTTTATATAATTGCATGTTATTTACACATTATAATTTGGTATATATACTTAGATTGTCTATTGGCATATTTACATATACCCCTCTCGTCTGTGGCATACTTTCATAGTTGGTTGTAACTACTAGAATCCATTTAAATAGCCAATGTGTACCACATTTCCACTAAAAATTCTAAGCTCTATTCTAGATTTTTTTATACATAATAAAGCAAATTCTGAACCTTATTGCTCCCATAATTTCCTAATTTAATGTGTTAGTCTTGACTCCTTGCAATAATACTACGTTGGAAATCATGCGATGGAGAGTCATGATGTGTTGGGATGAAACTAAGATGACTTGTATCCTTCTACCCGTTCCTCTCTTTCTCATGTACTTGCACATACTCCCATTTCCAGCTATCTACTATCTTCCCATGCATCCCTAATATCTTGTACTTAATTTTCCATATTTTAGAAGGCTATAAATATTACAATTTTCATTATGAAAAACTAATAAAAAATTGTAACACATATTTAAAGAATATTAATTTATATAAATTATAAATATATTTTAAAGACTTGAAAATTTTACAATTTTCATTACCATAAATGAATAAAATATGTAACACTACTTTTATAATATTAGCAATACACATTTTAAATTTCCTTTTTAAGGATGTAAAGGTGACAAGAATGAGGGGATTAATAATTCTTGATATTGGGAGAAAGATAGTATCCAATTTCGCATAGAGATTAGGACAAGTTATTATAACTAGGAAAATACTTACTCACCATGTAAGGGATATTGATTACAAAGGAGGAAACTGTCAACTTGTTTTTAAAATTGTTGGAGATTCCATAGCCATCATAAAAGCCATGAATACTTTGTGATGTTGAAGAGAAATATATTGACAAATACTATCATTTGGATTAAAAAGGATTCCAATTTCCTTATGCATTCCTCCTATTTCTACGTCAAAAGACACCCCAACTATGTGGGAGACAAGTGTGTTAACAAAGCCCCAAACGTTGAGATTAGAATACTATTGAAAAATGGGTGTAGAACTACATGTTATATGCCATAGCTCTCAATTCATATTGATGGTTTCAAATCACATTTATTCTCCCACAAGTGAGAAGATAGTTCATCATTTCATTTGCATTAGTTTGGGAAATTGAAGGATCCTTTGTATCCCTTAAGCATGTGTTCATTAATTTTAGTTTTGGTTATTGAAGGGTCCCATTATACTATGTGTTTCATCAATAGGGTAATGGAGTGTGTAGGTGTTAGAATTGCATAGTTGCATATCCTACTTTTAGTGGGGATAACAACCTCGGTATGCCTATTAATTCTTTTGTACCTCCCATTAACATTGTCTATGCAATATTACAGATCAATTACATCTACAAAGATTTTTTCTAAGGGGAATTTTATAGCTTTTGGGGAAACAACACTAACTTCTATAATTTATGTCTCCATTTGAAGATCCTTCACTCTCCATTCCCTTTCATAAACCCAAAATTTGTCCTTTTGGATTAGGAACATACTTTGATTGGTTTGATAATGTTTAGGTGAAGGAGTCTAGCCATATTAGACTAGCTCCTTCCCTTCTCTTTGTCACTTATTTTCATTTGTGGGATTTCTTTATTTTCATCCCTCCTAGTTTTTCCATCCTTAATTTTGTATATTCTTAATCCTAGAATTATTAGGAAATAATTGGAGAAGGCTACCTCAAAAATCTTCTGGGAAAATGCATAGAACGAGACATCGGTTAATCTTGAGACTTCTCTAATTTATCATAACTCTTACTGTTTCTTGTATTCAAATAGTTGTGTCTATCCTTATTTCGATTATTTTTAGAATTCATCCTTAGGTTCAGGAACTACTAAAACTTTTCTTGAAATTTTGTGGAAGTATATAAGTTTGTACTACTTAACCTTGTTCAAGTTCTTTCTTCCTCTAAATATCTCAAAAATGATCATATTTAGAAGCCATATTCAAAAGAGTTTCCACATGAGGGATTGAGGTAATCTGTAGTGGATATAAAATCATCCCAACATGGACAAAAATGATATCAATGAATCCAAACGAAATTTAAGAAGTTTCAAAGAGATAACTCATTTTAATAAGAATACCCTTTTGCAAGCCTACTCTAATATTAATGAATTGGAGCACCATTGTATCATGTTGTATGTTGACATTATGAATTTGTTGATTCAATAGAATCAAAGGATTGATTTATTGGAAGTTTATAACTTGGTTAGAAAATTAGCATCGAATCACAAGAAAGACGATATGTCATCAACCTCAGATGATCAAGTCAAGCATATTAGGCCACACACTCAATGAGGGAGAGGCTTGCTTCTATAAGGAATATAGGATAAGGTGCACACTTTTAATAATAATATTTTAAGTTATAAAATTATTTTTGATTTGATGTATCGTTTTTCATTATTCTCTAGAGATACTTCATCCCCAAACTTCACATATATATAACATAAGAAGAGTGATAAGAGCATCAAATAGGATTTTTTATTATTATACCTTAATCAAAGGTGTACTAATTATACTTGTTTGCAATCCCATGGTTGGCTTGCATTTAATAGAACATCCATTGCATTGACTTGAGCAGGTATAATAAGAAGAGTTGTTTTTGGATTTGCATGGATAAGGAGCATGTGAGGAAGTGAAATTGGAGGAAACTATAAAGAGTTAAATATTGGTGGGAAACTAAGACCATAAGAACAATAGGGTTGAGAGTTTCAATGATATGAGACAATGTTCGAGATTACTAATTAGTGAATCAAATGGGTTATGAGTATTTTTCCTTAGTGTTCTAAGTTTGATCTATGGGCATTTCAATGGTGACCAACTTGTCTAGAAGTTGTAATCTTGTTGAACTACTAATTATCATTGTTTTGAGTGGGTTTTATCATCCTTGGGTTCAAACTATAAAATGGTTTTGGTCCTATTATGCTTTTATTAGTTTTTTCACTTGTTATGTGTAGCGTTCCATAACCCATAGATCTAAAATGTAAATTAGGTTTACAAGTATTATAAATGTAGTAAATTAGATTAAAGAGACAAGTAAGCTGAGAATTGTGAATATACCCTTGTATTATGATAATGATGGAGGTGTTGGAAACGTAGTTTCGATCCATTTTGAGGAACCTCTTTGGTTAGCTTTGGCTATGCACCCAAGATTGCATGAGGACTTGCAAAGTGTCTAGTGCGGGAAAGACATTGGGCCTTCATTTTGAGGCCTTTAATACTATCATAAGTATGATTTTTCCCCTCTCTACTACCTCTTATAACCTATTATCATTCCCATTTTTTCACAATCACTTTCATATGGTCATCACATGTTGATGAAGTTTGATATTGCTAAATTCATTTATTTTATTTTATTTTTAATAAGTTATTAGAGATAGTTCTTTATTTTTCTAATGTGAGTACCAAATCTTGTAATCTAGTAACCCAAATTGTTAGTTACAGTCATATGTATGCATCCCTCGGGTGAAATAGACCACATGGCTTTTGTTTTTGGGTGGATCAATATGGATTAATGTTGGTGGATCGAGATGGCTCCTAGGTTAGACAAGGAAGGCACCAACTTAAAGTCAATGCTCAAACCAAATGCAGGGTGGAAATGCATACAACATAGCCACTTGAATACTTAATCAACTTCGAGGTTTTGGCAAGTGGCATGGATATTTTCCTACACACCATGTCATAAAAATATCCTATGCCAACATATAAGTAGTTACCATGTCAAAAAGAGTTGTATTTGTCAATGGTATTATTCTCTATTCTTGTTTTGGGATGTAAACAATTAACAAGTCTACATCCTCCCAAGCTATTCATTGTTTAATACACCCTACCCTATATTATATAACCTCTATAAAAAGTAAAGGTAGGTCCGGATTGGTCAAGGAAGCAATCAATTTATGTATTATAGAGCTTTTCAAATTCTCCAATATGAAGGCCATATATTGGTGTATATTGTGGTTTGATGATGGAGCATATAAATGATGCTATTCTAAGTTATATCTCATAAAAAAGTATTTATACTATAGTTTAGCTTTGTAGCACAAGTCAGTAGGTAGGACCATCTACTTGGTTTGGGGTGCAAATTCATTTATTTCTTATTTAGATTAGCTAATTAGACAAATTTTTATTTGTATTTATGTTCTAAAAATCAATATTTTATTCAACGTCATTTTAGTTCGTGAACTTTCATATGTCCTACATTCAAAAAGTGTGGATTCCCTATAGATGTTAGGCACTAAAGGTTGAAAAACGGAAATTATTTTTAAAGAACTGAAAAATTACTTGATGCATTTAATGCAAGCATTGTTTTGTGTTCAGACCTTGTAAAGTGTTCTTATCAACATAATTCTAGTTATCCAACAAAACTTTAGCATTTTACTTTCTTCCTAATTGAATTTTATCTTATAATTCTAAAGTGTGGATCCCTTACAAAAGTTAGGAACTCAAAGTCGAAGACCATAAGTGCTTCTTAAGGAATCATAGAACCATTTAATGTCTCTATGCTAAACAATAGACTATGATTGGAGTATGCAAAGTTCTCTTGAAAACATAATCCTAGTGGTCTAATAAACTTTTGTAGCCCTTTAATTTTTAGTCTTTTTGAATTTTATTTTAAGTAGGCTAGGGATCAAATCTCTTGACATGTGAATCTCTTTTAGAGTGTAATATAATTTTTTTCATTGTTTAAATTGCATTTTTTAATCTATAAATGGATTAAATAACCTGAAAATCTCTTTGAGCACTTGGATTGTGTAGAATACACAACCTAAACTTACAATTGCAATAAATGCTTTCTAGATTGCAAATGACTTAGAGTGCAATATAATTTTTTTCATTGTTTAAATTGCATTTTTTAATGTATAAATGGATTAAATAACTTGGAAATCTCTTTGAGCACTTGGATTGTGTAGAATACACAATCTAAACTTACAATTGCAATGAATGTTTTCTAGATTGCAAATGACTAAAACATATACTTAAAAAGAGACCGACATGATAATAGTGAGAGAGTAAGAATAGTTGAAATGTTTTAATCGTTATTTTTTTATTGAAGTATTTTAATTAAAACCCATTTTTTATGCCACATTAATTTTATAATAAGAATGAATAATTAACACATAAATTTACTCTTTTCATAGGTGTGTGTGTGTTGTTCTATATATATATATCTATATATAATAATATATATATATATAATATATATATATATATATATAATTTTAAAAAATATTAAAATGTAATGTCCCCAGGAAAATGTAAATATTTTATTTTATCATAGTAAGAACAAACTGAAAATTTAGTGTTAATACCTATTTGAATTGAATAATATTTTTAATTATTGGAAATGAGAAATGATTTAAGTATCAACAAATCATAGTAAGAACAAACTGAAAATTTAGTGTTAATACCTATTTGAATTGAATAATATTTTTAATTATTGGAAATGAGAAATGATTTAAGTATCAACAAAACTGGTAACTTTTGGAAAAGGGAAGTTGGAAAAGACAGTTGCTGGAAATACAACCCTAACTACCTTCCTAACGGGAAAAGGCTTCCAAAGAAAAGGAAGTGGGGGGAGGGAAAAACTGCGTTGTAATGACAGGCAGGAAAGAGGGAAGTGGTTAAGTCTGGTGATGACCAGATAGAAATGCACCAAGTGTGAGCAACTTGCTGAGGATTGTGGTTTGTAAGTAAGCTAGGGGGAGATTTTGGTCCTGAAAGACGAATCGCAAGGACAGGTAGTAGACTTGCAGTGCAAGAGCAGAGGTGATCCCGGCCTTTGGAGAGCTTCATAAGCTATAACATTCTAGATAAGTGGAAATACTTAAAAAGGCATTTAGAAGCATAAAACAAAGAAAATAATGGAAGTACATTTTACTGTGTTGATACATTATCTAGTGGTACAAAGAGCCCGAACAAACAATAGAGTTATTGCTATACTCTGCTCATTAAATATCAAGACACAAACAATAGAGTCATTACTTTACTCTGCTTATTATAAATTGAGGAACAAACAATAGTGTCAAATTTAACTAGTAGCCATTCGTATTAATAACTCTGTTACAGTAGTAGCTATTAACTGTTAAACCAGAACACTCCAAGTGTAGGAAAGATTTGCATGGGAAAACGACTCATGAAATGGAACTTTTAAAGGTGGAACCTATCTGATATACAAAAAAATTGGAATATTTTGCACCCAAAACATTTGTGAAATTGAGAACAATCTCGCCGTATAACCGAACTTGCACAGAACCTTTTAGAAATAGAACAGACTATTTTCTTTAAAAAAACGCAGAGTCATCTTAGCGGAGAAACAATGAATCATTTCCTATTGACCATGTAATGGAAATAGAATTGCAAACAGAGAATTTACATTGAGTTCTTTCAAGAAAATAACAACGTATATAGTGGTGAGACCCTACGCTATGAGATTATTGACTCCGACCTAAACTTGGGAGGACCCCAAGCACAGAATCAACTTAGAAGGGTTCAAATAATAGTTCTGTAACCCTACATTCAAACCCCATAATCCTGGCGGAAGATTCCCTAAAACCCCAAACTGGGTCAAAACCCTCATTAAGTATACACCGACAGGATTATCTTTCAACTAAGATGCACGACAAGAGCCAGATATTATTTTGCGAGGAACATAGACGATTTCCATTCTGAATTATTATAGAGTAGAGTAACCAGATATGCAGAGAAAAATAGGTGAAAAGCCAGAATTTAAGACAACATCGCAATAAATCTATTCTAACCATTTTAAGTTGTACACAACCAAGAATATGAAACTCATGAATATATGCAGAATGGCCAATATAGATAAAATAATAAACCCAAAATGGAATTCCAAATTTAAGTATCAATCGGAACCAATACTTAGAACATAAGAAACAATCTTACATAGTTTGCAATTTCAGGAAGTGGCCATAGTGGCTCAACAGTTCTTACTAGAGGGGTAAAACCCTCCTAAAAAATAAGCTTAACACAAAAATTATGCCCACGACCATGGCATCTGAACCATAACTAGAGGATTGAGGACTCTCCACAGAAGTGTATACAAGAAATCCTTAAACCCTTGAAGGCATTCACCAGATAAACAACTAGCTTACACAGAGAGAAAGGATAATCCCTTTTGTGATAGAAATTGAAACTCTAGCTTCAACACCTAAATAAAATACCCATGCCAAATGAAAACCAGGTTGAAGACCTTCATACCTGGTGGAAATCTTCGGATGATACCCCTATTCCAGATATCCACAGACACCATCCGGCAGCAACTACAATCTTGGGTCCTGTCGCAGAGTTTTCCTACAAAAACAAACACCACAAATAAAGTTAAAATTCAGAGAATGCCATAACCTGTAATAGCTCAACCTTCTATTAAAAAATTATACAGCAATGCCACGAACACAATCCCATTACCAACTCACCCGGGATACAACCTCCGAACGAAAGACTATGAACTGGAACTCTAAGAACTCTCCATCTACAATTGATCCCTGGAACGATAGCTGAGCGAGCCCGCAAACAGATGCAGGAGTCGGAGTAGGAGCCAAGGGAGCTACTAGGGAAATGAGACATCGTTTTAGCACTAAGGGAGGTGTAGGTCGCCGGAAACAACTCCATCCATTAGATCTCCCATCAACCTAACCTCCGTCAATACGACGAGGGCCCCAACGTGGCAGTTGTGGTAGGTCAAATCTGTCTGCGCCATGTACGGGGAACGGTGCAAACATTCAATACACAACCATATTAACCAAATTATCAAAGCAGCAAACCATAAGGTTATAAGTTTAAAGAAATCAAAGAGTTGATACGCCATGGGACTGGCATCAATAATCGTGGCGGGAAAGCCCAACACTTGGGAAATAAATGAAACAACACCAATGACACATAACCCAAAATGATAAGTTCGAGTTTTTCAATAGCGGTATCATGTCGCTATTACTCATCTGTACCTACCTAATAAATGGTGATGAATTAAATATATATGGTGGTAAACTTTGTACTTGTTATACATTTAATTTTTATTAATATTATTATTATTTACAATTGTTTTTTATTTTAAAATTATTTCATTTTTATTTTAAAAAGGGACACATATTAACCCAAATTTGAGCAGAAGGAATTGCAGAATCTGATCAAACTAAAAATGTAAAATACATCTTCACAAACAGCAATATCTTTAGAAATTAAATTTATATTTTTTTTAATGAAAAATTAATATTAACCATTTAAAATTGATAAATTTCGAGATAATATATATATATATATATATATAGATATATAATATATATTCGTAAAAATAAAAATTAATAACCATTAAAATTTTAATTAATATTAATAATTTTCTTTTTAAATCGAACTTTTCCATTAACCAATACTAATCATTCTTTCATTTTTTTTAGTGGCATGAAAGATGAGTGTGGAAGATTGAGTGTCTTGGAATTTTTTTACTGAGTCTGTTGATTGGTTGTTGGTGTCGTTGGCCCACACTTTTGAGCATTTGTTGCAAGTAGTGGAGTTAGAAATCTAAGGTGTTGGAAAGGCAGAGGAGACAAAAAACACGATTCACACATAAAACATGAGTTGCTGCTCTTCTATTGATCACACAAAACATTATGATTACAATGAACCCGGTGAAGGGTATTTAAACCTTCTCCAACTAGCTAACTGCCTAAAATATCTTACATGTAACTACATGCAATCACACACTAAAAGTTGTTTATCCCTTAACTCAACACTCAAACACTCAATCATGTAATCACTCAGTGAACTGAATCTCTATTCTTAGCTAACTCTTCGTGCGGGAGTAATTATCTTATTTTAACACTCCCCCGTAATTACGACTGCTAAACTAAAACATGACTAATGACAACTCAAACATGCCTGCTGGTCTATGTCTCAGCTAGACTTACAACACCCAAGTTTCTTCTATGAAACTCAAACACTTATTGTGCTAATGACTTAGTAAATATATCAGCCAATTGATCACTAGATTTACAAGGCTTCAAGTGAACTTCGCTATTGCTCACAAGTTCTCTAATAAATTGATATCTAATATCAATATGCTTACTCTTTTGATGAAACACACTATTCTTGGATAGTGCAATCGCTAAGGTGTTGTCACAATATATTGTTGTTGATCCTTGTTGTTCTGCTTGAGTCCATCAAGTTCTCTTCTTAGCCACACTGCTTGACATGTTGCTGCTACATATTCTGCTTCTACTGACGAAAGTGTCACAATGGGTTACTTCTTAGATGTCCATGAAATCACACCTGAACGAAGGTGGAACACAAAACCAGAAGTTCTCTTCCTATCATCCAAACTTCCTGCAAAATCACTATCTGTGTATCCAATCAAATCTTTCTTTTCTGTGCTTTCATACATCATGCCACAATCTCTAGTTCCTGCTATGTATCTCAAAATTCGTTTTCCCGCACTCCAATGTGTGCCTTTTGGAGTCTCCATAAATCTGGAAATCAAGCTCACTCCTTGCATGATATTTGGTCTTGTAGCTATGAGGTACATGAGGCTAGCAACCAATCTTTTGAATAAAGTTGGATTGACATATGAACCTTCATCATCCTTGCTTAACTTTGTACCTATTGCAACCAGTGTAGGGACAGGTTTGTAATTTTCCATCCTGAATATTTTCAACAAATCTTTGGAAAATTTATTTTGACAAATAAACATTCCTTTTTTCAGATTGCTCAACTTCTATGCCAAGAAAATATTTCATGAGACCAAGATCTGTCATCTCAAATTCTTTCATCATGGCTGCTTTAAATTCATCTATGTCAAAATCACCTGTAAAAATCATGTCATCAACATATAAGAAAACAATCAAAATATGTCCATGCTCATTTACCTTTGTGTACAAGGTAGGCTCAATGTTGCTTCTGCAAAATCCATTCTTAATCATGTAGCTGTCGATTCTACTATACCAAGCTCTAGTCGCTTGCTTAAGTCCATAAAGTGCTTTCTTCAACCTGTCAACTTTGTCTTCATTGTTCTCTACATCATATCCTGGAGGTTGCTGCACATAAATTTCTTCTTCTAGAATTCCATTCAAGAAGGCTGATTTCACATCCATCTGATATATTCTCCACTTGTTTTGAGCTATTGTGGCTAGAACTACTCTTACAGCATCCAATCTAGATACCGAGCAAACGTTTCTCCAAAGTCTATTCCTTGTTGCTGCGAGAATCTTTTTGCTACAAGTTTTGCTTTAAATCTGTCAATTTCACCTTTCTCATTCAGCTTTGTCTTGTACACCCACTTCACACCAATGAGGTCTTTTTCCTTTGGTAAATCAACCAAATCCCATGTGTCATTCTTTTCAATAGCTTCAATTTCTTCATCGATTGCTTCTTCAAACGAAAAAGGTTGGAATGACAACAATGCAAAATTTGAACTAACTCCAAATCATCATAAATATCTTTCAAACTTCTCATTTTTTTCCTACCATTACTTGATTCAACACCTAACTGATTGCTGGGAGAATCTTGATCTATTTATCTTCTTGAGGATCCATGCTGCTCTTAAAATCTTGGAGTCCTTGTTAGTGTGTCTCTATTTGGTGTCTTCACCTGTGATTCTTGTTGCTCCTTTTCTGCTACATCATCTTCTTCCATCAGTGGCACTTGTTCATCAACTTTTTTGTCTACAGTTCCATTCCATGACTCTTGTTCCTTGAACACAACATCTCTGCTAATTATGGTCTTCTTTGAGACATGGTTATACAATTTGTAAGCTTTTTATTTCTCACTATAACCAATGAATATGCATTTTTCACTTTTATCATCCAATTTGCCTCTTCGCTCCACAGGCACATGTGCATAAGCTACACATCCAAATACACTAAGATGAGATATGCTGCAACACATATCTGACCATGCTTGTTCTGGTACTCTGTTCATCATACTCTTTATAGGAGATCTGTTGATCACATAAATAGCACATGCAACTGCTTCTGCCCAATACTCATTAGACAAGTTTATGCCTTTCAAAATGCTTCTTACCATGTTTATAACTGTCATGTTTGTTAGAAAATTATATATTACAGAGAAATGGAGCACATAAAATATTGCAGAAATATAAACACAGAAAACGCATAAAACAAGAGAGACATATATAAACGTGGTTCACCCAGTTTGGGCTACGTCCACGGATAAACAACTAATCCTTTTTTTTATATTATCCAGCAAACTAAAGAGATACAACCTACAACGTATCCGTTGTAATTCCCTATTCACTCTAAATATCCTCTCTCTTCCTAACTTAGAATACAGATACACATAGACGCAATACAATTCCCTCATATATAGTGAGGGGTTTCCTTCTAGGGCAAAAAACCCTAAATTAAACATAACTTCTATTATCAAATCTCCGCCTAATTAATGGCCCAAATTGACTACGAAATTACAAAATTTTACAAGGCAATTTTACATCTATTTTTAGCTTCGGGGGTGCTGCCCTTGAAGCACTCGTCGGGGGACCGCTAGCCCCCAGACCACCCCCCCCGCACTCCCCCGCAATGGAGGGGTGTACATTTTTCCTAGGGTATACATTCGGCTAAAACAAAGACCTCTAAATTAGGATGGTAATCATGCTCCACACCCAACACTATTCTTTCTCTCTGCTACACCATTCTGCTGC
>APFE030228367.1:34035-50782 GCA_000404065.3 Pinus taeda
TACAATCTTCCTAGGGTATACATCTCGCTGAAACAAAGACCTCTAAGTTAGGATGGTAATCATGCTCCACACCCAACACTGTTCTTTCTCTCTGCTACACCATTCTGCTGCGGTGTGTACCTAGTTGTAAATTGTCTTCTGATTCCTTGTTGTTTGCAGTAATCATGGAATGTCTTTGAGTGATATTCTCCACCATGATCTGACCTCAATACCTTGATCTATCGATCACTTTGGTTCTCTGCTGAGACTTTGAATTCTTTGAACTTTGCAAAAGTTTCAGATTTCTGCTTCAAAAAGTAAACCTAAGTCTTTCTGTTGCAGTCATCAATGAAAGTGAGGAAGTAGCAAATTCCACCAATCGACTGTGTCCTCATAGGTCCACACAAGTCTGTATGCACTATCTCGAGAGGTTGCTTTGCTTTGTATGCAACTCCCTTTGGAAAACTTTCACGGTGTTGTTTTCCCAAGATGAAACACTTACAAGTACTAGCAGGGTTTTTGATGGGAGGTAATCCTCTAACCATATGTTTCTACTGCAACAATCTTAAACTAGAAAAGTGCAAGTGTCCAAATCAAAAGTGCCATAACTAATAATCATCAAAACATGCAACTGTAAAAGAACTCAGCTGACCACTGTAATTCAAAATTAGAGGAAATAGTTTGTTTCTTGTCATCTGCACCTTTGCTATCAGTTGCTTGCTTGGGGGCTTTTCATATATAACAACTTCTTGACCTTGAAAGATAACTCTATATCCTTTATGTGTCAATTGACCAACACTTAACAAATTATGTTTGAGACTAGGATCATAATATACCTCTAAAATTGTCTTTGGTTCCCCCTGCTTAGTCAGAATGTTGACCACTCCGTTGCCATCTACTTCCATAGTCTTGTCAATCCCCAACTTTACCTTTGTTTTCACAGATTGATCGAAGTTTGCAACCAAATCCTTGTTGCATGTCATGTGGTTACTGCAACCACTGTCTAACAGCCACACACTAGCAGAAGGTTCATGCATGGTATCGTAAGCTAGGAACATAGAGTTAGTACTCCCTGTAGTGACATTAGCTCTCTTTTGATTATTTTTTAAAATTTTGTAGTTGCTTCCACTTGCATGTTCATGCTCTTCTCAGTCATCTCACTGACCACCATATCTTCCACTTCGTTCTATGCCTCTCGTTCTACTTCTGCTTCAACCTTTGTCTCTTGAAATAGAAACCTAACTTTTGAAAGTGGTTACTAAAGTGGAATCCTTATTTCTGTCTATCCTTGCCTCATGCGATAGAAGTGATCCAATCATCTCATCAACTATCAATGATGCCAAATCATTGGTTTCTTCTATGGCTGCTACCACAACATCAAATTTGGTAGACAAAGATAGGAAGACCTTCTCAACCACTCTTTGATCTTTTATATCTTCACCATAAATCACAACAGTTATGACCTGATTCATGAAAGAATCGATGTCCTCTGTCTCCTTCATCTGCAGACTTTCAAAATCTCTCCTAGTATTTTGCAACTTAACAATATTAACTTTGGCCATACCTTTATAGTTTGTTTCCAAAGTATCATAATCTTCTGGAAAACTACTAGGTCCACTCCTTGCTGAATAAGCTGCAATGCATGTGCATTTTTCTTCTTGTCTTTCTTCCATTGTTGCCTCTCTGCATTAGTGAGAGCTTGTTTTTCTTCTTCGTTCATAGGTTCTGAAAACCCAAACTTCACATAATCCTAAACATCATGTACCTACAACGTGGTCATCATCTTAATGGCCGACACGTGATAATTTTTCCTTGTAAACAGTGGGAACTGAGGCTGGAAATGTGCAAAAGTCATTTCTCTCAAAAAAAAAATTCTCTTAAAAAAACCTTCTCCTTTAATAAACTTTGCAAAGCTCTTTATTTTTTTAAATACCCCTTTTGAAAACGTGAAATTCTTTATTTCAAGAAAAAAACTTAGAAAAAAAAATATTTTTCAAAACCCTTAAAAAAAACCTTTGAAAAAACTTTAAAACAACTTTTAACCACACCTTTAAAAAAAAAAATCCTTTTATAGATCTTCATAAACCAATGAATAAAAGTCCTTTATCCATGCAATAAATCTCAAACTTAGTTTTCACGTATACCCTACTCTTTACTTTTCGAAAAGAGTGTGCTTATTTTGTTGTGTTGAATTTTCTTGGAGTTCATCACAACTATCGAGGCCTTATCGATTCTGAGAGGTCTGATGACAGTTGCGAACCCCAGGGCAGAAATTTTTTCTCGTGACTTCTCCTCACACACTGTGGCGCTGAAACCTATGGCTGCAGGCTCTCTACCTCTTTGGCTCCATTGTGGTTTTGTAAGGTGACTCACAGATTACAACTCTATTGCTTATGGCGGTGGCTATGATGCCAAAAAAAATTCGATACTCTTTTTTATTATTAGAGTTTGTAATTTAATTTGTTAAACCTGTTTCGATATCAATTTGTTGGAAAGGCAAAGGAGACAAAAAACACAATTCACACATAAAACTTGAGCGACTTCTTTTCTATTAATCATACAAAATATGATGATTACAATGAACCTGGTGAAAAGCATTTAAACATTTTCTAACTAACTACCTAAAATATCTTGATATGCAACTATATGCAATCACAAACTAAAAATAGTTTATCACTTAACTCAACGCTCAAACACTCAATCACGCAATCACTCAGTTAACTAAATCTCCATTCTGTTGGAAGGAACTAATTCCAACTACCCACATTATAACAACGGCTAGAATTCAGATGTTTTAAATGGAGTTTCTAGAATTCGTTGACAAAATGGGCAAGCTTCTTGAAGAAGCCACTACCCCATCAAACTCCAGAAATTTCTCTGTCATGTATAAATACCTGTTCAATCATCGAATGAAGGCAAGTTATAAGTTCTATGCTGTGTTTATGTGTTTGAGTCTCTGCTCTCTGATTTGGTATCAGAGCAGGTGTGAGGTCGAGTGGTGGTAAAGCGCTGTGAGCTCGATGTTGGTGAGCCGTGCAAAGGATGGCTTGGTGGTTTAAGTTGGAGCTGTGTGCTGTGAGTTGGAGTTAACAGTAAGCGCCATTGGAGGATAGCTGAGTCTGAGTTAAAGGAGCGTTGCAGCAGCCGCTGTGGTTGAGAGTGCAATCTTGAAAGAGTTGTGTGGTGAGAAGAGCTACGTAAAAAGATTGACGGTGTTTGAGCCACTTTGAGGAGGTCGAGACGATTGAGAAGGTAAAATCGTTCAAGCGTTGTTTGTTTTTTGTTTTTCGCTATTGCAGGGATCTACTTTGGTGTGACTGCAGGCAGTCGAAGTTTGAAGTGGACGCTGAAGAGTGCGAGCGCTACCTAAAACGTGGAATTGTTGTTGCCGCTCAATTCAAATCCAAAAGTTGTATGGAAAAACTGTTTTCGTATCAAGCTCTTGATGTTTTGTTAAGTGTACATTTTATAATGCGGTGTGGATATTTATGTTTTGCAATGTATTTATCTTGCACATACGGTGGGGAAAGAAGATTGTTTGTAGATTATGCAGCAAAGTATGTTGTTTAGGTTGCTAGTCACAAGAGTTTTCTTTTAATTGAATTGCCGCAGAATGTTTTTAGAGTGGAGGCTGGTAATTATCTTTAATGGAAGTTCTTGAAATTGAATAGAATGCTAAACTCATGGTAGGGACTGTCCGATTAATTTTAGCTGGAATCTATTTAAAAACACGTTTTCTCTATGTGAGGGTTTTTTATTTAAGATTCAATTAAATACCAAAAAAAAAAGGAAAAAAAATTGGTGATCGATATTTTAGGATTTATAAGCCTATTGACAATGACTAATATATTAGTTGAATCTTATATAACTGACTCTAACAAGTTAGATGGTGAAAATTATGCAAATTGAAAGGTCCTCTCAAGCCACAAATGCTGCAATTCAAGATTGGGAGCGACGAGAAAACAAAGCAAAGGTGCTTTTGCGGATGACGGTTAAGGACAACATTATTCCACACATTAGAGAGTGCAAAACATCCAAGGAGACATCAGACACTCCCAAAATTTGTATGAGACGAAGATTACAAATCGAATATTGTATTTAAAGAGTAAGCTTCTTTCAATTAAGATGGAAGAAAATGAAAGTGTTAGTGATTTCATTTCTAGAATTAAAGATCTAAAAGATAAACTAGGTGACATTGGTGAATCAGTATCTAGTACAGACTTGGTTACTGTGGCATTAAGTGGAATGCTTGACGAATATCAAATGTTTATAATTGGTCTTTCAACAAGAGAGAAGGCTCCTACTTTTTATGAATTGGCAGGTATAATAATGCAAGAAGAAGAGCGGAGAAGAAGCATTAAACATAATTCTCCTAATTCAGATTTAGCATTGATGGCCAAAGGGAAGAAGTCCTTCAAAGGTAAACAGTGGGAGAAAAATAAAGGCAAAAAGCCATAGGTAAAATCATTTCAAGGTACCCCTTTACCAAGGGCAAATGCCAAATCCAGTAGAGATGATATGTGTTATTACTGTGGAAATCCTGGTCATTTTGCTAAGAATTGCATGAAAAGGAGGCCTGATCAATTTAAATAAAGAAGGCATTCAGGAAATTATGTTGATAAAGATGAAGCAATTAGTCAAGATGTTAGCAATATTAAATTGTTTATGTCCAATGCTGCTTTATAGGTAGAAACTTATGATGATAATGCTTAGTTTATAGATTCTGGTGCAACAATCCATATGTCATGCAAAAGAGATTGGTTTGATACTTATCATGAGATTAATAAGGGAGGACACATCTATTTAGGAGATAACAGATCACATGAAATTAAAAGATATGGTAATATAAGTGTTATGATGCCTAATGGACAAGAAAAACAAATTCAAAATGTGGTGTATGTTCTTGGATTAAGGAAGAACTTAATATCAGTCTCTACTATCACAGATCAACATTTAAAAGTTGAATTTGTGAAATCACATTATTTGGTAAAGGATGTGCAGGGCAACTACAAGGTTGTTGCAAACGGAATGAGAGTTGGAGGCTTATACAAGTTGGATGTAATGAAGAATGGGCATCAAGCTTTAGCATCAACAGGCATGTCAACCATAGAACTTTGGCATCAAAGGTATGGGCACTTAAATCATAATGACCTAATGTTACTACAAAGGAAATTGATGGTAGAAGGTATTCCAATTATAAAGGGTGAAAACTTTGAATGTGAAGGTTGTGCACTAGGAAAACAACATAGGGAAGAATTTCCTGTGCATGAAAATAGAAAAAAACGTGAAATACTTGAATTGGTGCATACTGATGTATGTGGTCCAATGCAAACTAAGTCACTTGGTGGAGCATATTACTTCCTTATATTTATTGATGATAGCACTAGATACACCTGGGTATACTTTATAAGAAACAAAAATGGCGTGTTTGAATACTTTAAAGAATTCAAGAATATGGTTGAAAAGCAAACAAGAAAGAACATTAAAATTCTTCAATCAGATAAAGGTGGTGAATACACTTCAAGAGCTTTTTATCAAATATTGCAAACAAAATGGAATTATGCAACAATTTACGGTGCCACATACACCTCAACAAAATGGAGTAGCTGAAAGAAAGAGTAGAACATTAGTTGAATGTGCTCTAAGTATGATAAAAAGTAAAGGACTTTCTAATAGTTTTTTGGGCTGAAGCCATTAATACAGCTGTATATCTTAAAAATAGAAGCCCTACTAAGTATCTTGAGCACAAAACACCATTTGAAGCATTTTATGGCTTTAAACCTAAAGTTAATCATTTAAGGATATTTGGATGTAAAGCCTTTGCTCATATTCCTAAAGGTGATAGGAGAAAGTTAGATGCCAAAGTCATCAAATGTATCTTTATCGGATATTGCACTGATCAAAAAGCATATAAAATGTATGATCCAAGCACTCACAAGGTCTTTGCAAGTAGAGATGTTATTTTTCACGAGCATGTAGACAAACGAATAAATGAAGATGAACATAATACATGGCAGTCTTCTTATGAAAAATTCAAGGAAGAAGAAGTTGAGGAATCAACCCAAGAACTAGAACACGTGGACATTCCAAAAGACACATCAAGGGATCAAAGTCCACAAAGAAGTGATAAAGGCACTCCACAGAAAAGAAAAGGAGAAGGTACTCCACAAAGTAATGAACCTCTAAGAAGGTCAACACAACAAATTCAAGCCCCCATCAGGTATAAAGATTATGCCTTAATGTCTCAAGTAATGACTGTTTTTGAGCCCTTAAATTATGAACAAGTCAAAAATCATAAAGAATGGATGGAAGCTATGAAAGAAGAGTATGACTCTATAATAAAAAATGAAACTTGGGAATTAACAAAATTACCTGAAAATAAAGTTCCCATAGGACAAAATGGTTGTACAAGACAAAATTTAATGCAGATGGTAGCATAGACAATTATAAGGCAAGATTGGTTGCAAAAGGTTATTCACAAAAAGAAGGTATAGATTATCAAGATACCTCTGCTCCGGTTGCAAAAATGAATACAATCAGAATAATGATAGCATTGGCAACTAAATATGATTGGAAACTATATCAATTAGATGTAAAGTCAACGTTTCTAAATGGTGACTTAAAAGAAGAAATTTATCTTGTTCAACCAGAAGGATTTGTAAAGAAGGGTCAAGAACATCTTGTATGCAAGTTAAAAAAGGCCTTATATGGACTAAAACAGGTCCCTAGATATTGGTATGAGAAAATCGACAAATTCTTCTTCCAATAAGGATTTAAAAGGAGTAAAAATGATCCTAATTTGTATATCAAGATAGATAGAAATGGGGATATAGTATTACTTTCTATATATGTTAATGATCTAATAATAACAGGGAGTGCTATTAAATTAATCACAGATATAAAAATGAAGTTATCACAGGAATTCGAGATGAAGGATCTTGGTGAGATGCATTATTGTCTAGGTCTTGAAGTATGGAGAAATGATGGAAGAATCATAATCACACAAAGCAAATATACAAATGAAGTACTAAAGAGATTTCATATGAATGAATGTAAAGCAGTGAGTACTCCATTGGAAGAAAATATCAAATTAAGAAGTGATGATGGAACAAAAGAGGTGAATGGAACAATGTATCGACAATTAGTGGGAAGTCTAAATTATCTCACTACCACCAGGCCAGACATTGCTTATGCAATAAGCATACTTAGTCAATTCATGGCTAAGCCTCATGAAAGTCATTGGATAGCTACAAAAAGGGTCCTTCGATACTTAAAGGGAACTATCATTTTTGGTATAGAATATACTAATGCTTGTAATGTTGAATTGACAATTCATTTTGATTCTGATTGGGCTGGAAATCCAGATGACAGGAAATCCACCATTGGATACATCTTCAACATAGGATCATGGGCCATATCATGGAGCAGTAAGAAACAGTCAACAATTTCCTTTCCATCAACTGAAGCAGAATATAAAGCATTATGTAGTAGCACATGTGAAGCTATATGGCTCAAAAGAATGCTTGAAGATGTTGGTGAAAGTCAACAAGAACCTACAGTGATCAGATGTGATAATCAAAGCACCATCAAACTGGGGAACAATCCTATATATCATGCAAGGTCAAAGCATATAGACACACAATATCATTTTGTAAGAGAAAAGTTCCAATCAAAAGAAATTTCTCTAATGTACTGTAATACAAATGAGAATATAGCTGACATATTTAGTAAGCCTCTCAAAAAGGCAAAATTTGAGTCTTGTAGAAGAAAGTTATTTGTTGTAGAAAATCAAGATTATATTATAAGCCTAGCTAAGACTTAGACCAGCAGGCATATCAATTAAGAGTAAGTTTAACAGTGTCTTACATATTTGTTATATGGTTGGAATTAAGGGGGAGTGTTGGAAGGAACTAATTCCAACTACCCACATTATTACAACGGCTAGAATTCAGATGTTTTAAATGGAGTTTATAGAATTCGTTGACAAAATGGGAAGCTTCCTGAAGAAGCCACCGCCCCATCAAACTCCAAAAACTTCTCTGTCATGTATAAATACCTGTTCAATCATCGAATGAAGGCAAGTTCTAAGTTCTATGCTGTGTTTATGTGTTTGAGTCTCTGCTCTTTGATTTATTCTTAGCTACTCTTCATGCAGGAGTAATTATTTTATTTTAACATGTGGTTGTCATCGTGTTGAAGAAACGTGAGGTTGAATTATTTTAAATATGGTGCTAAGTGTGATAGTGAGCTTGTCCTCCGATTAGTAGCTGTTGTGAGTACGGTGCACTGCCAAGAGGAGGAGTTGCAACCTATTGTTGAGTGTGGAGAGGGTGGATTGAGGCACTTGGATGGGGAGAAAGTTGTTTTTTATTGCAGCAGTTGTTGTAAGTACGATGATATTCCAAAAGGTGGAGCTGCAACTTGTTGTTGAGTGTGGAGAGAGTAAGTCGAATCACCTGGATGAGGAGAAAGTTGTTTATTGCAGGAAAAGAGAGCTTAGGTGCATTGAGGGAGATCCATTTTATAGTCTTGACGTTGATCTTCTAGAGTTAATTATAGACAAGGGCTTGCAATTGCCCCATTTGGTCGTGGGTTTTGCAATCTGGTGCGGCAGGTGAGGATAAAGACCCGAGCGCTGGTGTGGCTTCACCAAGGACAAGGTCTCTGCATCAACCAACAATATCGCCTTCCCTACAACATCAAGTCCTTCACAGATGAGGTATTGTGTGATGTTGCTCCTCTTGAAGTTTTTAATGTATTATTAAGCCAACCACATTTGTGGAAGCATCATGTTGGGTATGAATCTAGACCTCCCACTATTATTATTACTTTGGGAAATGAGTTATACAAGGTAATGAAGGTAGCAGCACATACAACCATCTCTTTGATCTTTGTGAAGAAAACAGTAAGATCATTTCCCTGACCGAGAAATTTGTCTTCCTTGTGATTCTCCCTCGAGGCAAGAAGAAGAAGATTGCGGCCACCTCCATGGTCTTCGAAGAAGGCTCCTCTACATGATAACAAAAAATGGACAATGTCATGAAGGAGTATAAGGACATCTTCAACTCACCCACAGGGGTACCCCTACACTATCAAGTCAAGCATTCCATCGATCTAACCACGGGCATGTCGTTACCCAATGGACCAATCTACCGACGCTTTGTTATGGAGAACGATCAAATTAGGAGGCAGATTCAGTAGCTCGACCCTATTGGTACAGAATAAGGATGGAACTTGAAGGATATGTATTAACTATTAGGCACATAATAAGATCATTGTCTGGAATAAGTATCAAATCCCATGGTTTGATGACCCTCTAGACCAGCTCAAGGGTGTCAAATATTTCAGTAAGATTGATTTGAAGTCTAGTTATCACTAGGTACCAATTGAACCTTCTGATGTGTGGAAGACCCCCTTAAAATCCAAGGAGGGCCTTTTCGAATGGTTGGTCATGCCTTTTGGGTTGACAAATTCCCTCAAAACCTTCATGCAGTTGATGGACGACATATTGTGTCCCTTCACGAAATCATTCGTGTTAGTGTACCTGGACGACATCCTAATCTATAGTTGGAGTTGGGAAGAGCACATACATCATATTTGACAAGTCCTCCAAACCCTGCAACAACAAAAATGATGTGCAAATTTGGAGAAATGCACTTTTGGTATGACCCATGTTCAATATCTGGTACATCATTAATGAGTAGGGTGTTCATGTGGACCCAGCCAAGATACAATTTATTCAGGATTGGCCAGCCCTAACCACTCTAAAATATCTCCACAAATTTATGTGTCTTGCCAATTTCTATTGTAGGTTCATGTTGGGATTCTCTCATATCACTTGGCCTTTGAGTCAAGTCACCAAGGCCGGAGTGAAAGCAAATTTCTTTTGGTCTGAATCCTAACAAAAATTGTTTGTCGAGTTGAAGCATTGCCTTTGCTCTGCGCTAGTTCTCACATTACTAGACTTGTAACAACCATTTTAAATTGAGACAGATGCCTCCGACTATGCTATTGGTGCAGTTCTTACCCAATAGGGGCATATGGTGGCATATCACAGTGAGGCACTTTCAAATATAGCCTAAAAGTATCCCTCTTATGACAAAGAGATTTATTCTATCGTGCATCCTTGTCAACAATGGAAGCATCACATCCTTAGAAAGGAAACGATCATCCAATTAGATCGCCGACCCCTATAGTTCATACAAACAAAAGGAAAGTTGTAGAAAGATCGCCATCAGAAATGGTCCACATATCTACAATAGTTCCATTTGAACATCAAATGCAAGAAGGGAAACACCAATAATATTGCAGAATATGTCACCAACCACTGGTTATGGCACTGACCACTATGCTCGACTCTTATGGACATGAGAATTTAGGGTGGCTGCATCTTTACAAGAGTGATCCAAAATTCGGCAATACATACCAGATACTCCTGGAAGATAAGCAAGTTCCATATTTTCACCTCCAGGGTGCACTGTTATGCCACCTAGGATAACTCTGTGTTCCTTCAAGTGAGTGTGCCAAGATAATTTTGGAGGCACATTACACTCGGGTTGCTAGATATTTTGAAGTAGATAAAACAATGGTAGTGTTGCAGAAGTATTTTATTGGACGAACCTTTGACAAAATGTTGGGAATTACATCAAATTCTGCACTATGTGCATCATTTCCAAATAAAAAATCAAGACGCAATGCCTATATACTCCTCTGCCTACACATACTCTATTGGGTCCCTATAATATTAGTGATTACCCCATTACTATTGTATTTGTACCCCTTATTAATATCGTTGTGCCCCTATTATCCCCATATTGTTATTATTGTGCCCCATAGAATCCCTCTATTGTTATTTTTGTGGCTTTATATTATTATTGTTAGATCGGCTGGGTTATATTGTGACTCCTTAGACTCCTATATATAGAAAGGAGGTTTTGTCATTTGAATCATCCACAAAATTGTTCATTTATGTAATGTAATGGAGGTTTCCCCCTCGAAGACGCTAAATTCTAAGGTGTTGATCTATCTTTTCTATATTTTCTTGAGCTGGTTTCATAACATTTGGTATCAAAGCTTTGGATTCTAGGGTTTTTTTGCTCCAAACAGGTCATCGTGGCATTTTCGCTATAACGTTTTTTCTGCGACGTTTCAGAAGCTAAAAAAAAACCCATTTGAGAAGAAATCACACTGAACCTTGGGTCTGAATTTCAGATTTGTTCGCGTTATATTTGCAGAGATATGATCTGAGGAAGTTGGTCTTCTTGCAGACTCCTGAATTTCATTCCAAACAGGTCATCATGGCATTTTCGTTATAACTTTTTTTCTGCGACGTTTCAGAAGCTAAAAAAAAACCCATTCGAGAAGAAATCACGCTGAATCTCGGGTTCAAATTTCAAAGCTGTTTGCGCTATATTTGCAGAGATATGATCTAAGGAAGTTGGTCTTCTTGCAGACTCCTGAATTTCATTCCAAACAGGTGACCTGAGGAAAATCATCATAACTTCTTCTCTTTGTAGCTGATTGAAATTTCGTAAGAAGGTACAGAAAGAGGATGGACTATAGTTTCTTGTATATAGTTTTCAGAGACAAAGGTCGAAACAGTGACTCGTGGCACGTCGTACAAGTTCGTTGTACTGAACTAGTCTATAATCAGGTCACTGTGAGAGATTTTACATAACTCTTCCTTGGAGAATCCAATTTGGATCAGTTTGGAGGCGTTGGAAAGAGGACACAGAGGGCTACAGCAAGTCACAATTTCATAATTGGATGATCTGAAAGTAGAGAGATACATCAGAGGCAATATCGAGCTCCTACAAAGTGAAAAAAGGTGTGTAGATTCTTTTAAATTTTTGCTTAAGATTGGTTTGAAAATTTATTTTGAAGGAATTCAAAGGGCATAGTAGAACATTATTATTGGTAACGGATGCCCCGAGGAAAGAAAATGCAAACACCTAGTAGGAAATCTGAAAGCCCTAGCGTGACGCATGAAGAAGAGGAAGAAATGCTACATGATATATCAAAATTACAAGAACAAGTGCAACAAATGTCACAGTCACAAAAGCTAACAGAAGCTAAGATAAATGGCATGGAATCTAAGATAAAGGGAGTGGAAGCTAAGATGAATGGCATGGAAGCTAAGATGGATGATTGGAAGACAGATTTGAAGACAGACATGGAAGAATTGAAGATAAATATGAATAATTTGCTACAAGAAATGGTCACTAATGGTGAAAGGGTAATAAAGGAAACTCATGATGAGAACAAAAGAAATGTTAATCATGATTCCATAAACCCTAATGTTGGATCGAAGACCCACCATATTCCAAAAATCGATATGGGAAAGTTTGATGGCAAGGATCCCGCAACATGGATATTACAAATGGAGCAATTTTTCGATCTCAATAATGTGCAAAACACACAAAAGGTACGTATTGAAACTTTATATTTGGAACCAAATTAGTTTGTATGGTATCAATGGCTTTGCTTTCGTAAACAAATTATCACTTGGGCAATTTTTACGGAAGAATTGACACACATTATGAGGATACAAAAAGCAACACTTTTTTTAGCCAATTGATAAGTCTCAAACAAAAGGGTTCAATAATGGAGCACATTGAGGAGTTCCAAAAATTGAACATAAGGGTAACAGATATTCCAGAGGAGCATAGGATTGATGTGTTCATAGGGTCTTTAAAGGATAATATCCAACATGATGTTCGCCTTTGGGAACCTGATTCATTAGAGAAGGCATTCAGGTTAGCAAGAACAATGGAAAGCAAAATTATGGCAACCAACCAGGAAGCATACCACTCACAATATAAAGATGGAAGTGTTGTTTCCCCTAGCCTTCTACAACCTATAAGGTTGACACCCACAACAATTGGAAGAAAAAAGAGCAAAAGGGCTTTGTTACAGTTGTGATAGCAAATACACTAAAGGTCATAAGTGTGCTGAGAAGAAATTATTCTACATAGATTGTGAAGAGGAAGAAGAAAAGGAGCAAGAAAGGTCAAAAGAAGAGGATATACTCTAGGAATAAAGCCTAGATAAAGAAGAAATGAATCCAACCATATCTTGTAATGCATTGGCGGGAATTACCACTCCTCAAACCATCAAGATAGAAGGACAAATCAAGAAGAAAAAGGTAATAGTGTTGATTGATTCAAGAAGTACTTGTTAGCCTCCTGCTCATAGCAAGTATTCATCTTTCATGATCGACATTTTTACATGCCAAATATTTCATACTTTGCAGGCTGTAATGTTCCATATTTGCTACAGAGGCCAAACAAGTGTCCATGAGAGTGTGCTAGTCTAAATGCCACTGCTGTGTTCCAATTTTGATGAGTTAATCCATGTTTGATGCCAGCGAAAGATCTTCTTGATATCTCTTAGTCTCATCATTTTTTCATATCAGTCGCCTTGGTAAAGATCTGCTTCACTCAAGGAAAGTCCATACTTCCTCTACAACTCTTACTTCTCTTTGATAGCCTAAGATTTACATACTTAGCGCTTTTTCTCATCATTATCATGTTGACTACTAATTCTACTATATAACTCCCTATCTATTTTCCCTTCCCCTACTAAAGCTATGTTAATAACCCCCCTATATACTTATCCCCTCCCCCTGGTTGAAATATAACCATAAATACACTTGGGAATTGCTAATTTTATCTGAAACTCAGCAAGAACCCTCATTTCCTCCCTCAAACCGTCTTCTCATGCATATCGTACCCCTTCCCATGCCTTGAAATCCCTTCAAACATCAAAAATTCTGCTTCCGATCATAAAAGCCCGCATCACTTACCTCGGGCCTTGCTCCGATTGCAAAAGGGTTCTATTGGACACCCTCCGATGTGATATCGTAGTCGGGAGGGGAGTCATGTATCAAAACAACGTGTAAATGTGCCCCCGATTGGTTTGGGCCGACAGCGATTTCGCCGATCGGCGTATCGTTATGACAAAACAAACATATATGTGTGCTGCCGATATGGTTCATCGCCAATGGTTTGTTGCTGATCGCATATTAGCGATTGGTGTTTCATATAAATCCATGCCATATATATATATATATAGGCCCCGTCCCTTATCCTTCCGCCGCCTTCTCTGTTCTGCCATCCGTCTGATTGCCCGCGCCCTAGATCTACGGTGGGCGGGTCTTTTCCCTTCCGAACATGTCGATGCATCTGGGAGATGGGCGTTTTTCCCGTGCCACGTCACCCGCCGTACTGGGTCCCGCCACTAACGTCATCCGCCGAAAGAAAAGCACGCAAAGGCGAAATCGCTGCTTAGGAAGCCCGGAATGAAAATCTGAGGCAGTTTTTGATGCGCGATTAGTGCTTAGCGCTAATCGCGCATCGCTAAGAAAAAATGGCCAAAATGGAAATCCTCAGTCCAGCGCAGGTTTGCAGCAGTTGTTTTGCCCGAAAGAAAGCATAAAGGAGCGAATTGACCAGTTAAACAGTATCAGAGGAGATGAAGCCAAATTTCATGTCAAAGAGTATCAGTGAAGCGATAAAGAGTATCAGATTGACAATATCAAAGCAGGTGAACATAAAAGCCTCCATCAAAGTCCAAGAATGCGGTGAAGCCACTTAAGACTCTCATATCACAGTTAATGCACATCAAAGCCACTCAAGAGCAGTCGAGAAGAGACCAATGCACAGTTATGATAAATGGCCAACGCATAACAGCAAAGAAAAAATTCTTACTCATTTTTGGGCAGCTGCCCCAACGCAGCACTTAGATAAATATTTCATGCATTTACTTCAAGATAAGATAAATTAAAGCACTCATTTCCCTTAAATCTGTTTAAGATCTGCTGTAATAAATATTTCTTAGATATTTTCTCTATATATACGACCCTCTGTATTGAGAAAGAGGGGGAATGGTTGGTTACTGCACTCCAAGAGAGACTCGCTCTGTATCTGATATGTTCTACTTAATCAAAGATTGTTGAAAGCTTTGAGAACGGACTGTTTGATGTATTGTTAATGTCTCTGAAGAGTGATTGAGGGAAATCTTTTGCTGCTTTTCTGAATCAATAAGTATTCCTTACCTATGTTATTTCAATTTCACATATGCTCAAGTCACAGAACAAAAGTTTGGTTTATAATTTGCTTACCTGCACTCTATGCTCAGTTTCTATGGCTTCTTAATGTTTTCCTCTTGATTTAGGCATAAATATGGATTCCTTATGGCTCATATTTGCTCTATTTCACATGTGAATGACTGTTATCTGGGAATTCTTAGCTGCTCCTAGGTAGAGCTCGTTTATCTTCCCTCTGCTAACCTAATTGAGAGATTCTTTGTTGCCTCTCATTTCATAGCCTACAATCCATCTTCATTTAGCTCGAGTATTGTTTCATGAGCAGCTACCTTGCCCCTTTTTCCTCTTGTGACCAAGAAAACGCACCAGCAGTCTTACTCCACGACTCCATGCCCAATGGTTTGAAACTTGTCACACTATGCATTGCCTCTCTACTTGAAAGTAACCTCCTTCCACCCAAACACAAACAAAACCCTTGAACCCAATAACTAGCCTAAAATCATCATCAGTAAAGCTAAAATCATTAAGAGAGAGCCCTCTCTGATTACAGGTGGGCTAGAACCTGTAATCCAAAGATTGGTTTGTGGTTACCTCGGTCATATCCCTTTCAGGAGCTTAGGGACAACCTGAGTGATAATAGTACCCACAATTTTATTCATTGTAAGGTAGCAAAAGAATTGAATTTCTTCTTATATCCACCACCAAAGTGTCAAGTAATGGTTGCAAATGGAGGAACAATAAATTGCTCTGGAAAGTGCCATAATATCAAGCTATCGATGGGAGAAAATGTATTGACTAGCCCAATGCTTCCCATTCCAATGGGAGGTGTTGATGTTGTACTAGGAGTCCAATGGCTACAATCCTTGGGTACAATAGCTTTTAATTTTCAAGAACTTTTCATGAAATTTTGTGCAGAAGGAAAGGAAGTTGAATTAAGGGGTATTGCAGGGAAACTGGGAAAGATAATCAGTTCTAATGGTATGAAAAAGCTTCTAAAGAAGGAACAATGAGGTGTAATTGTACAATTATGTTCGCTAGAGGTCCCACATCGAAATCATTTATTTCCCTAGATCTCCAAAAAGTCTTGGACAATCATTCCAAGGTATTTGAGACTCCCAAAGGCCCCCCACCTATTCATGATCAAGATCATGCTAGTCATTTGATTCCAGGAAGTGTTCCTCCAAACATCAGGCCATACAGATATCCCTCTGCCCAAAAGAGTGAAATTGAACGTATGTTGCAGAAATGTTAGAGGCTGGGATAATTCAACCTAGTCAAAGTTCTTTCTTTGCTCTAGTAGTATTGGTGCACAAGAAGAATGGATCATGGCACATGTGTCCAGATTATAGGGAGCTCAACAAGCTCATTATTAAAGATAAATTTCCCATTCCTATCATTGATGAATTATTGGATCAATTTAATGGATCAATTTACTTCACCAAGTTGGATCTTCATTCAGGATATCATCAAATCAGAATGAAGAATGAAGACATTTCGAAAACAACATTTAGAACTCATGAGGGTCATTATGAATTTTTGGTCATGCCTTTTGGCCTTACCAATGCACCTTCTACATTTCAAGGTTTGATGAATTCCATTTTCAAACCCTTCCTTAGAAATTTTATGTTAGTATTTTTTGATGATATACTAATCTACAGCAAGTCTTGGAAGGATCATGTTGAACATGTTGACAGGGTACTCAAACTATTGGAGGAGAAACAA
>APFE030228367.1:64345-79335 GCA_000404065.3 Pinus taeda
CTACTATTAGGTGCTTTTTTAAGGCACTTCTTGATGTGAAGTCACTGGTTCAATTCCCTACCTCGATCAAAGTGATATATTGAACATGATGAAGATGTACTCCCAAGCTTACAAAAATAATAAAAAAAATCCAATATACTTTTTTTTTTTTTTCTAAAGTATAAATGAAAATGTAAAATACCGACTATGAGCTATAATGTCACTAATAAGTAACATATAACAATTATGTTTTCATATTAATTTGGAAATTGTACAATTTTTTTATTTTTTTTATTTCTAATCTAAACATTAGAATTTGGCATTGTGGCATTTTGCTGGGTGGTGATGTCAGTCGACCGCCACCACCAGGGATCTAAAACCAAAGGCATGATGTCACCATTATTCCATCAAATAAAAAATTATTTTAAAGGTCCTGAGTTTCGATCGCGTGTCTTTCCTTTTCTAGGACAGTGAATGCACTTGCCATCCTTGTTTTGCTACTCTATTCTTCTTTCTTGCAATAAATAATTTACCACAATTTTTCGTTATGATAATTTCCTTTGAATCTTTTGTTGTCTATTGAAAATTTACCCATTGAAGCTTTACAAACACAAAACCTAGTAGGGTTTACAAGGTTGATTTAAGCCCCCACAAATTTACTTCCTGAAGTTAAAAATTCGGGGGTCCCTGACATTCCCTTCCCAAAACACCGGGAGGATTCATTGATTACTCATGATTAACTCAGCTTTTAGGCACCTATTTCTGTGATATATTTTGGTCCCGAATTTTGTAATATCATATCAAGGTGGGTACAAAATTGATGCCAAATATGAGAGCTCCAATGGTTATTAATTTCATCGCGCTCCTAGTTTGGTTTTGTGTGGTGGAAACACCTTCCATCCAAGCGCGGATGTTTGATGGGAAATATTTGATGACCCGGAGTATCACAACCCCTCTAAAGCCGACGTTGTTGTTGAATTGAAGATGGGCGATGCCAACATCCTAAGCAATTGTGGAGGTCTCCGATCATTTAGTCAATTTGCCAGTCAATTCTCTTTCTTTTCGATATTTTAACTAGCTCCAACATGCCAATTTGGTTAAGTATCCACATGCCTTCCCTCAGTTTTTAATATAAAATTAGTTCATTTTTTCATTATCTAAAATTAGATTTCTTATTCTTTCTTCAATTTTCTCTTGGGGACGACTATTTTTCTTGTTCGGTGACTTGCGTGTCGTTAGAGAACACCTCTTTAGCACACATAGTTAATTACCAATTGCAAGTGGAAAATGTTGATACTCATAAATATTGTGTTTTTTAAGAATATTTTCATCTTTAAAACAAATGTTTCCTCGAAGTAAACCTAGTGTGCACAGACGAGGTATATTATACAGAGGAACATGCCACACATGGCCACCTCAAGCTGGAACCCCTTGGAGTTTAGAAATCAAAATTGCATTATTTCAAAGTACAAAATTTCCTTGGAATTTGCAAGTGGAAAATGTTGATACTTATAAATATTGTGTTTTTTTTTAATATTTTCATCTTTAAATAAAAAATTTCCTCAAAGTAAACCTAGTGTGCATAGACAAGGTATATTATACAGAATAACGGGCCACACACGGTAACCTTAAGATAGAATACCTTAGAGTTTAGAAATCAAAATTGTGTCATTTCAAGGTACAAAATTTCCTTAGAGATTTAATAGGAAAGTACAAACAAGTAACAACCATTAGTAACATAATACTAGGTCAACCAGTCCACAGGGTCAAAGGAAAAAAATCCATAAACTAGTTAGCCAAGGAATCATGCCCGCATTGGGAAATAGTTTGTCTATGCCCTCATTGGGTGGCACTCTGCCATACATCACAGGCTTCAAATGTGTAATGATGGGTTCCTATCCATTGTTTCCTTGCTCGGGCATGGGAGGCTTGACTGCCTCAGAAATGGCTAAGGCTACCCATGGTTACTTGTCTTCTCATTGTGGAGGTGTGGGAGGCAAGCTGTTGATCCAGGTCCGGGTGTGAAGAAGGACCTTTCCATGACCTTTTACTTTTATGATGTGTTAAAATTGCTTTTTAAAAGAACATTAACAAATACAACTGCAGATTGTAAAGAAGAGGAAAATAACAATCATCAGCACATGAAAACAAAAGTCGTTGATAACAGAGTTCGTCCAGGAGGGACTACATCTCCGGGCCCTGGTGTCAAGATGGTGTAGGCCACTGCATTATGTGTTGTCAAGAAAGATGATGTCTTGATCATACAAGGAAGAATGCCCTCATGCAGGAGTGGCTCTAAGAGATGTTCCACAGCTAGAACTCTCAATCAAAAGATTCCTATCAGTATGACACAAAACAAGCATGGTGCGCATGCCACCAACATGGCACAAAAGGGATGTCAAAACAACACACATGCATGATGACAACAAGAGTATCCCAACATACAACAAGGGGTCTCAAAGCATAACATAAAGAGTTATGACAGAAAGTACATCACATAGAAATAAACAAGATCCTGCATCAATCATCAATCATGGATCTGTACAACATAATGCAAAAAAGAAGTACATGACCACATCATATACCTCACAACTAAGGGCCATCTGAAGCAAAGGTTGTCAAAGTGTTGAAGCTTGCTGAACAATCGATCGCAAGAAGAAAATTGTTCTCACATGAAGATGGACGTCTACACTGGCACTTAGAAAAGTGATTGAGAGAAAAAATGCGAGAAAGAAATATCCGAATACACCATCAGATTTGTGGCGTCGAGTAGTGCTGAAACCACTGTCCAAAATCCGAATTTTAAGAATTTGAAAATTCGGAGCTCAAGGAATCTTTTAAATTCCCTCGGGATTCCTCAAAGATTCGGTTTCAGGGATGCGCTAAAAATCCGCTGCTCAGATGTCAAATCTGATTACATCGCTAGGATCCCTGCGGAAAACCATGAAAAACAAGTATAAACTTGACCATATTCTGACAAAGTGAAATTTTACCTCTGTGAGAAAATTTCATGGCTCATGGTTCCGCTCCCTGTTTTCGCTGAAATCATGGTTCTGCGTGCATTCTGGAAATGACTGGAAGATGCAAACCTCTGATGAAGAAAATAACAACACCATTGTGTTCATGACGACAAGAGGTGTAAAAACCATATAAAATTTGTCAATCTCTAAGAAGTTGAAAATTTTGCCCTCCTGCAAAATTTATGGTTCCTGCATTAAAATATTAATTTATTTTCTCGAAAAGTGTGCCCACAGCCTTCTACCTCGAAATCCATGTAGTGCCTCTCTTCTCTACCCAGCGCTATGTGAAAATGACTTCTTTTATAAATTGTTGGGCAAAATATCTAGCGTGAGTAGTTGGCGCAGTTGATAAAGGATTAAATTAGTAGGGGAGAGGTCGAGTGGTCAAACCTTGCCACTCCCAAAATATCATGTATTTTGTTACACTAAACAACATTTATATAAATGGCCTGACGCATTTAACAATGGTCATATTTAATATAGTGGACAGCTACATATTATGGTTGAGCTCCTAACCATGGCTTAACACTACCCATGACATATTCGTTGATCCAAAAATTGCATGTGTTTGTTTTAACAACCCATTTTACCATATGGCATTTTTAATATAACCAAAATATATATATTAACCTTTTGTGATCTTTTTGGTTATATTTTTATATAATTTTTTTTTTCTTTGATACCATATTTTTTTTCCTAACAGTGTAATCAGATTTGACATTTTAGTAGCAGATTTTCAGCGCATCCCTGAAGCAAAATCTTTGAGGAATCCAGAGGGGATCTAAAAGATTCCTTGAGCTCTGAATTTTCAAATTCTCAAAATTCAGAGACAGTCGTTTCAGCACTACTCGATGCCACAAATCTGATGGTGTATTCAGATTTGTCTTTCTCGAATTTTTTCTTTTAGTCACTTCTCTAAGTGCCAGTGCAGATGTCCATCTTCATGTGCGAACAGTCTTATTCTTGTGATCGATGTTGTGAGATCGATGTTTTAGCAAGCTTTAGCACTTTGACAACCTTTGCTTCAGATGGCCTTTGGTTGTGAGGTATATGATATGTTCATGTACTTCTTCTTTCTGCATTATGTTGTACAGATCCATGATTGATGATTGATGCAGGATCTTGTTTATTTCATGTTGTCATGATTCCTTCCTTTATGTTATGCATAGTTTTTCTATGTGATGTACTTTCTGTCATAACTCTTTATGTTATGCTTTGAGATGCATTGTTGTATGTTGGGATACTCTTGTTGTCGTTATGCATGTGTGTTGTTTTGACATCCCTTTTGTGCCATGTTGGCGGGATGCGCACCATGCTTGTTTTGTGTCATATTGATAGGAGTCTTTTGATTGAGAGTTCTAGTTGTGGAACATCTCTTAGAGCCACTCCTACGTGAGGGCATTCTTCTTTGTATGATCAAGACATCATCTCTGTGTACATCATCTCTCTTGACAACACATAATGCAGCGCGGCCTACACCATCTTGACACCAGGGCCTGGAGTCGTAGTCCCTCCTGGACGAACTCCGTTATCAACGGCTTTTGTTTTCATGTGCTGATGATTGTTATGTTCCTCTTCTTTACAATCTGCAGTTTAATGTTCTCTTAAAAAGCAATTTTAACACATCACAAAAGTAAAAGGTCTTGGAAAGGTCCTTCTTCACACCCGGACTTGGATCAAGTGGTATCAGAGCGGTCTTTATGTGTATGTGAATTGCAATGTGAACAATTGAACTTGCAGTAATAGAGAATGAAAGAGCAATGTACGAGACCATGGTCAACATTTCCAAGAGAGTGGAAATCGTGTATGAAACTCTACAGAAAGTGACAGAGGAAAAGGAGCAATTGCAGCTTCAGTTGGAAGCCACAGAAGAGGCCATGGAAGAACTGAAGCAAAACAAGCATAATCTTCAAATAGAGAATGATGAATTGAAGATGCGCTTACATGAAGAAGAAGAGGAAAAACAAAGTTTGCTATGACAGTTGCAAGCAAAGGATGAGGCCTTGGAAAAGCTACAACGTGACTCATATGAGGTAAAAAGCAGTTCTCCATCTTCATGTATGTTTCCTGATGATGATTTCATTATTTTTGAAAATCACACCACAGGAATTGGCTCCAAACTATTGGAAAGAATGGGATATGAAGGAAGAGGCTTGGGCATTAATTACCAAGGCATTTTCAACCCCATCAAAGTAGAGGAATTACCACATCAAGCAGGACTTAGGTATGTCAGGAAAGAAGTTGGAGAGTGCTCAAAGGTGTTAGAGACATCCGAGGCATCATCGAGGAAAGAGAATGATGGAAAAGCATCCCCATCATCCCATGGTAGTTTCCATCATAGGGAGAGAGTTGAGGCAAGCTCTCATCAGCATGCTGACATCAAAAACAGAAAAGGAAGGTATAATCACTTTCGATCTTTGAATGTTCATTTTGATTATGATCATTCTGTTAATAATGAATGAAGACAAAGGCATCGTAAAACATGCACTTTTTGTGGTTTACCTAACCATACCTTTTCCAAGTGTTGGAAAAGAATGGCAACACTCATAAGGCGTGAAAGACCCTCTCAATAGCAAGAAAAGAAACAGGTTAAGCAAGTATGGAGGAAAAAAACCTACTACAGTCATTGCGATAGAAATGACCATCAAAGAGCCACTTGTTGGAGGCTCCATCCAAAAAAGTGCCTTAAAGACAAAGCATCGGTGCGTGAACCAAAAAGAGCAATTGTTCGACAAGCAAAACCACCTCAAGGAGGTGAGCCAATCACATTGATAAGTGAAAAATGGTTTCTAGACATTTGTCATTTCATAGTCATTCTTTTGTAAATCATTTGTTCCATTTTAAAAGGTAAAAGTGATGATGTGTTTCCATCACTTAGTCAGCAACAATGATGTCTGGTCATGTTTTGAGTCGTATTTTGAGTTTCATGTTAAAACTCTGAAAGTGATGTTATGTTTCCATCACTTGTCAAAACTCGTGATTGGCCTTATGAATGTAAATCATGTGTTGCAGTGATGAGGTGTTTTTCATCACTTTTTGAAGCAACAATGATATGTTGGCCTTGTTGTCATAGTTGGAGTATTACGTCCATATGTAAACTTGACCACCAAGTATGTGTTATAAACTCATGGCAAGTGTGGGACGTCTGGGTATTTAGCTGGTCATGTCATTCAAGTATGTAATTTGCAAAAACAATGTACTACAGGTTGCAGAAGGCAAGTGTCGGCTCATCGCTTCAAGCTTCGAAGAACAAAGGTGAAGGAGATGGAAGTGGGACCTTTCCAGGACGCTTGTGATGTAGACAGGGTACAAAGAAAGTTGCAGATTATTTTTCATGCTTTTGGAGGACCAAAAGCTCCTCAATGGAGAGGATTGATCCAGGTGGATCTTCGGGAACACACACAGGACAAAGAGGGTTTATAAACACTCAAAAATCAAAGTCATCAGAATGATTTCGACCCAAGACCAGATCATAGATCCCGTTGTCCTGAGTGCAGAGGTGTGAACACTTCGTCAAACTGAGCTCGTATGCAAAAGATAGAGCTCTTCAAAGTTTGACATAACAGGGAAAAAGTGGGGCCCACAGTATGCCACATGGCATCCCAGTAAGCAAGTGGGACCCACATGACAGCTCCTCAGCCACTGAGACATGGCAGTCCGTCATTAGCCACCTAAAACTACATAAGAAACAAAATTCATTTTTAAATGGTTATTAAATAACCATATAACAAAAATGGTTTAATATATAGTTATTAAATTAACTATATAAAACAATAAACAAAAATTATATAAAATTATAAAAATATAACAAAAAAATCATTTGATAAATATATTAACAAAAATCAAAATGTTAATATATATATTTTGGTTATTTTAGAAATGCCATATGGTAAAATGGGTTATTAAAACAAACGCATGCCATTTTTGGATCAACGAATATGTCATGGGTAGTGTTAAGCCATGGTTAGGAGCTCAACTGTAATACGTAACTGTCCACTATATTAAATACGACGATTGTTAAATGCACTGGACCATTTATATAAATGTTGTTTAGTGTAACAAAATATGTGGTATTTTGGGAGGGGCGTGGTTTGGTTTGACCACCCGACCCCTCCCCTACTAATTTAATCCTTTACTAACTACGCTAACTACTCACGTTGGATACTTTGCCCAACAATTTATAAAAGAAGTCATTTTCACAAAGCAATGGGCAGAGAAGAGAAGGACTGCATGGATTTTGACGCAGAACGCTGTGGGCACATTTTTTGAGACAATAAATTAATATTTTAATGTAAGAATCATGAATTTTGCAGGAGGGCAAAATTTTCAACTTCTTAGGAATTGACAAATTTTATATGGTTTTTACACCTTTCGTCACCACAAACACAATGGTGTTGTTCTTTTCTTCATCATAAGTCTACATCTTCCAGTCATTTCCAGAATGCGCGCGGAACCATGATTTCAGCAACCACAGGGAGCGGAACCATGAGCCATGAAATTTTCCCATGGAGGTAAAACTTCACTTTGTCAGAATATGGTCAAGTTTATACTTGTTTTTCATGGTTTTCCTCATGGATCCTAACGGTGTAATCAGATTTGACATCCGAGCAACAAAATTTCAGCTCATCCTTGAAACAGAATCTTTGAGGAATCTCGAGGGAATCTAAAAGATTCCTTGAGCTCTGAATTTTCAAATTCTCAAAATTCAGATTTTGGACAATCGTTTCAGCACTACCCAACACCACAAATCTAATGGTGTATTCAGATTTGTCTTTCTCGCATTTCTTCTTTTAGTCACTTTTCTAAGTGCCAGTGCAGATGTCCATCTTCATGTGCGAACAATCTTCTTCTTGTGATTAATGTTGCGAGATTGATGTTTCAACAAGCTTTAGCACTTTGACAACCTTTGCTTCAGATGGCCCTTGGTTGTGAGGTATATGATGTATTCATGTAATTCTTCTTTCTCCATTATGTTGTACAGATTCATGATTGATGATTGATGCAGGATCTTGTTTATTTCATGTTGTCATGATTCCTTGCTTTATGTTACGCAGAATCTTTCTATGTAATGTACTTTCTGTCATAACTCTTTATGTTATGCTTTGAGATCCCTTGTTGTATGTTGGGATAATCTTATTGTCGTCATGCATGTGTGTTGTTTTGACATCCCTTTTATGCCATGTTGGCGAGATGCGCATCGTGCTTGTTTTGTGTCATACTGATAGGAGTATTTTGATTGAAAGTTCTAGCTATGGAACATCTCTTAGAGCCACTCCTGCGTGAGGGAAATCTTCCTTGTATGATCGAGACATCATCTTTGTGTACATCATCTTTCTTGACAACACATAATGGAGTGGCCTACACCATCTTGACACTAGGGCTCGGAGACGTAGTCCCTCCTGGATGAACTCCGTTATCAACAGCTTTTGTTTTCATGTGTTGATGATTGTTATGTTCCTCTTCTTTACAGTCTGTAGCTGTATTTGTTAATGTTCTTTTAAAAAACAATTTTAACACATCATGAAAGTAAAAGGTCTTAGAAATGTCATTCTTCACACCCAAACCTGGATCAGCTATGGTGTTTCTCTCACTCCATTTGCGAACCACTTGGCCAACATGGTGGAAAGGCTTCCCTTTATATCACCGTGACTAGTGAGAATGGGTTGAGGGAGCAAGGTTCAAGTGAAGGCTTGCACATACTGGAGAGATATCATAACAACTAAAGCTAATTCACAAACCAAAACAAGTGTTTATAGGTTTCATCTCTCTGATGGTTGGGACATTTTGGTTGAGCCAACTCCATCTAAAAATGTCTTTGGCCTAGATCCAATTGTCCCCTAAGGATCAGTGGTCAGGTAATCAAAATTTGCTTTGTCTCAACAAAAGGTTTCCACACATGCTGGAGTTTGAATCCAATAGAGCCAATATGTATCCTTTGATTTGAGCATGCATATCTTATTCAACTACCGTCTAGGATAGGCTTTTGACATAATTATTTCTAACCATAAAAAATACTCTATATTTTAAATCCCTTTCTTCTATTTCATTTCTAATATCCCCACCATTACATAAGTGTCTCGAAGGCTTATTATGATCATAAGTTTTATTAGGAACAATCTCCTTATGCCCCAAGATTACCCTGTCGGGTTTTTCAGAGAAAAAATTGGCCTTTAATTCTAGTCATAACTCCTAATAAATATTAGGTAGTTTTATTTTCTATGCATTCATTCCTCAAAAAATTAAAGTGTAGAAGCAAACAATCTGTCCCTTATTACAAGCTTTGCAAAAAAAAGACATAAGGTGCTCAAAATCATAAACCACTTGACAGTGTCAACAAACCAAACCAAAATTGACCTTATTATAACGAAAAATAATCATATCCAAGTTAGTAGAATAACAAAAAATTACTAAATATAGAAGGGAGCATGAAAATACAATACTAATGGTGATTTACAAAGCAACTAAGGAATATGAGAAATTACCTCAAAAGTGAACAATATCACAAAATCACAATATCGTAAGTTATAACCAATGTCTGAGAATAACTATAACAATATTTTGTATACATTACATCCTCGCTTATTGCTTATGTGGGTTATTTCTAAGCCAACTTATTATTTTCTAAGCCAACAATATGCATATAAAAATGCATAATCTTATTTGTCCCAGGAATTACAATGACTTTCCTTGGCCAAACCTTCAAAGCTATGGTTAAGGCCCCTTCATTTATTCCTCATGCAGAAACATTTCATTAGACTTCCTATAGTCTAATCCTTCATCAATCTTTCTGTCGGAACTTATAACTCAACCCTTCATCTTTTATGGAAACTTCGGTTAATTCTATAACCATGCATGTTAACCAAACCCCATTATACATGCCAGCTCATCTTTATCACAAAACCTTTCAACTCAATAGATCATGCCTTCGAAACTCCCGGCTTGCGATATGTGATTGCCCTTTCCAGCATTGATTTCGTCCACCAATTCAACAGCTATCGCAATCTTTCATCACACCATCCTGCGACTTGATCACCTCTCACATGCGATATGCGAACACACAACCGGACTTTAAATAAAATGAGACCATGCCTATAACTTTCTCGGGTCTGCCTTTGTCAATTTCTTTCTCGTTACCTTTCTCCACGGTCGATCTTACCTTGAATCCGATGGTTGAGATCTTTTCCCATTCAACTGACTTGTTCAGTGATCCTACACCATAGATCAAACTCGATTTGATCTGGAAGTCCACAATGATATCGGGTGGATCACTTACACGACATTTAATGCCTTCACGAAGCCAATGAGAACTATAAGTCCTTAATCTATAAAAGTTCGGGTTCGCCCTTATATTTAAAACTCGACCTCTTTACAGCTCGATATCCATTGGATGGCGAAGCCTTTAAATCCTATGACCTGTGGCCCTTCAACTAGCACACGAGTTATCAACTCACTTAATCCCACAGTTGACTATTTCGTGGGCATTGAATTTTGCGATCGACGGTCAGGATTCACTACGGGATTTCAAACATGATCAAGGGGATTTGTTCTCTCCTACCCCCGCTACTCTTTGTTTCTTCAATGTCTTTTTGTGGTTTCAGCTTCTTCAGGGTTTTGGTTCTTCGTTGTTATGCCACCACTCTCTCTTTGACTTAGCTCCACTCGCACCTTTATGCTCTTCGACCTTCACTGTAACACTAAAGGCTTCCTTCTATGTATACAAAGTCGTATCACAAGCTCTATGGTTCTCTCCTTGAACCTTTTGCTGAGTAACAATTCTACCCAACACTTATTTTAGTGGAATTGTTATCTCTAAGACAACTCTACCCACAATCGCAATTGTGGAGTTGTCTCAACAACTTCTACCCAACCGCAGTTGGAAGTTGTTATGTTATTCTTCTCTGTAATTCACCTCTGATTCTGTCGAACTCCACTTGCATATATATACGATACAAAATCTCTAACTCACAAACAGATTACAACTTACTCCATACACACAAATAACTCAAAATTGAGTTGTTTGTATTAATAAACATGTATTTAAACAAGAAATATTTCCTTGGTTTGATCTTCTGTATCAATGGCCTTTGTTCCTCTCTTGCTCGTAGGCTTACAGTCTGACTAGATGACTCCTCTAACTACTCTCTAGCTCCTTCTCTAACTACTAACTCTTTATGCCTTTTAGGCTTATATTTATACAAAAAGGTTATGTTGAACTAATTCTAGTTCAGATCCTTAATCTGCTAAACTAAATCCTAAATATCCTCTAAATCCACTTTTGTCTCCTACTTATTCCTAAGAATCCTCTCTTGCTCCTAGAATCATGAAACCACTTTCTAGTCCAAGACTTACAATTGATTTCTAACTCTCTTATCATCATTAATCACCCATGTTCTCCTACATTCAAGAGAATTTACAAATATCCTCACGCTAATTATTTCCTACTTTAACCGCTCAAACATTAATGATTACATACATAGGAATCCAACTTCCTTGAAAACACAAGACCCCTAAGTTAACTAGATTATGATGAAATTGTTGAGCTAAATGCTCCTACATCAGACTCCCAAAGTTAAAATAATCATGATCTCCTAATCATGTGCGTTTGTCCTTTGTCTCCTTGGATCCATACTTTGTTATGTAATTTGCCTTTGGTTTTTAATGTTGTTTGTTATTATTCTCCAGGTTTCCACACTTTATGTTGTTTTCTCTACTAGGTATGCTTTCATAGTCTGCTCTTGTCTTTCTCTTTCTGCTGCTCCTTGGTCTTCTTATTGTTGTTTTCTTCTAAGGAACCTTCATCGTCAATCTTATTATTCTTTCAATCTCTATGTCCAATTTATCCTTTGACTAATAATTACTTTACCAATTGTTGTTGTATTATGTCCACTCATCTTCAAACTATTGTTTATTGTCTTCTCTTTGAAGTTGTTGGATCCTTACTACCGCCCTTTCATCCTTACCTTCTTGTTGTTGTCCAAACAACCTCTCTTCAACATCTGTAAATTTACTTTCAAAAATTAAATTGTCCTCCAATTTCCTTTGTACTTGGTTCCCCTCAAATACATAACTATGTTGTTCATCAATTCCAACATATTTTCTTTCTTCTTCCTTGACAACCCTCAGTAATTATCCTTCACTTTCTTGATTGATTCTAACAATCAATTTAACTTCTTCATCTTCATGCTTTTCTTTTTCCTCATCAATATTTATGTCCTGGCAACTTCCAGTCTTCTTCAGTTCTAAAACTGACTCCTCAATTTGAAACATGTCTGTCTCATTTTCAACAAATCCTGTAATCATAAAACAATTATCAAAATTAATAATATAAAGCTTCATTACCTTTTCCTTCTTTGGCAACATCTCAATATGCTACTATGAGTTTTCCTTCAATTCCTTTGTCAACACATTAGTATGTTGATTTAAACCCTCCTCCGTATCATCTGTTTCAATGATATCTCTCTACTCTGGTTCACAATAATGAACTCTTCCCTCTGTAATGTCAATTTGCTGAACTTCCATTACCATCTCCTTCTCTTTATGATTTTCATTCATGACAATTTCTTTGTCTTCCTTTTTCAACAATATATCCTGAGTATATATCCTCTGCTTTTCCAACTCTCTTCTTTGTTGGACTCTTTCCTCTTCGTCTCTTGCATATCCTTTGCAATCTTCATCGGGTTCCTTCTTCCCTACTGGTGCTTTCAGCCATTTCTCCAGTAGCTCCAATTTTGTCTCCCATTCACTGGTCCTTTGATGAGAGTTTAGTCCTTCTTCTTTATTGACTGCCTCAACAGTTTCCCTAGTTATCTCCACTGTGTCTATCATCATGATGGAATGATGATATTTTGCTATGTTTTCAGCTAAAATAGTCTCTTCCTGCTGTATCCAGTCAAATTCTTCTTCTTCTGAGAAATTTTCCTTGTCACCTTTTACTTCTAGATCTTCATCTATTATGAAGACATCTTCAAAAGGTTTATTTTCTCCTGCAATACCTACAATCATACACACACTATTAGTTTTAGAAACATAAGACCCTGTGATCTCACTTGACGCTTTAGTCATCATATCTCCTTGCTATTATGAATCCTTCATATGATTCATAAGATCTTCCACAGATCTCCAGTCTTCATCTTCACCCAGAACTTCACCCTATTCTACTTCACAAAGGAAACTTCCATTCTCAACTCAGCTTCTTTGATTTCTTCCACCAAGCTCTTCACTTGCCTCTGTTGTAGCCTTCCCTGTAACTTATGCCATTTCACTGGCTTTTTCTTCAAGACCCAACCTTGTCTTTGGCTTTCCTCAAGTATCATCCTTAATACATTGAGTTGTTCCTTCATCTGTTGGGTCCCTATAATACTAGTGATTACCCCATTACTATTGTAGTTGTACCCCTTATTAATATTTTTGTGCCCCTATTATCCCCATATTGTTATTATTGTGCCCCATAGAATCCCTCTATTGTTATTTTTGTGGCTTTATGTTATTATTGTTAGGTCGGCTGGGTTATATTGTGACTCCTTAGACTCCTATAAATAGAAAGGAGGTTTTGTCATTTGTATCATTCAAGAATTGTTCATTCATGTAATGTAAAGGAGGTTTCCCCCTCGAAGAAGCTAAATTATAAGACATTGATCTATTTTTTCTATCTTTTCTTTAGCTGGTTTTATAACATTTGGTATAGAGCTTTGGATTCTAGGCTTTCGCTGCTCCAAACAGGTCATCGTGGAATGTTCGCTATAACTTTTTTTCTGCGACGTTTCAGAAGCTAAAAACAAAACCCATTTGAGAAGAAATCGTACTGAATTTCGGGTCCAAATTTTAGAGATGTTTGCGCTATGTTTACGAAGATATGATCTGAGGAACTTGGTCTTCTTTCAGACTCCTGAATTTCATTCCAAACAGGTGACCTGGGGAAAATCATCATAACTTTTGCTCTGTGCATCTGATTGAAATTTCGTAAGAAGGTATAGAAAGAGGACGGATGGTAGTTTCTTGTATATATTTTTTAGAGCCAAAGGTCGAAACAGTGACTTGTGGCACGTTGTACAAGTTCGCTCTACTGAACTAGTCTATAATCAGGTCACTGTGGAAGATTTTGCATAACTCTTCCTTGGAGAATCCAATTTGGATTAGATTGGTGGCATTGGAAAGAGGACACGGAGGGATACTGCAGGTCACAATTTCAAAATTGGATGATCTGAAAGTACAGAGATACATCAGAGGCAATATCGAGCTCCTACAAAGTGAAAAAAGGTGTGTATATTCTTTTAAATTTTTGCTTAAGATTGGTTTGAAAATTTATTTTGAAGGAATTCAAAGGGCATAGTAGAAAATTATTATCGGTAACGGATGCCCCGAGGAAAGAAAATGCAAACACCTAGTAAGGAACCTGAAAGCCCTAGCATGACTCATGAAGAAGAGAAAGAAATGCTACATTATATATCAAAATTACAAGAACAAGTGCAACAAATGTCACGCTCACAAAAGATAAAATAAGCTAAGATAAATGGCATGGAATCTAAGATAAAGGGCGTGGAAGCTAAGATGAATGGCATGGAAGCTAAGATGGACGATTGGAAGACAGATTTGAAGATAAACATGGAAGAATTGAAGATAAATATGAATAAGTTGCTACAAGAAATGGTCACTAATGGTAAAAGGGTAGTAAAGGAAACTCATGATGAGAACAAAAGAAATGTTAATCATGATTCCATAAACCCTAATGTTGTATCGAAGACCCACCATATTCCAAAAATCGATATGAGGAAGTTTGATGGCAAGGATCCCGCAACATGGATATTACAAATGGAGCAATTTTTCAATCTCAATAATGTGCAAAACACATAAAAGGTACGTATTGCAACTTTATATTTGGAACCAAATCAGTTTGTATGGTATCAATGGCTTTGTTGTCGTAAACAATTTATCACTTGGGCAATTTTTACGGAAGAATTGATAGCACATTATGAGGATACAAAAAGCAACACT
>APFE030228367.1:79392-170845 GCA_000404065.3 Pinus taeda
TTATTGTTATTCTTTTTAATTAATTATTTAATTGTTAATTATAAGGACAGGTTCACTAACCCTAATTTTAGCTATTATTTAAGTGATAATTTTAATTCATAAATATTTATTTGATAATTTCAATTCATAAATATTATATATCTAATTAATATGATTATTATTAAATTAATTAAATTATAGCTTGATTAATTTATTTAGATAAAAAATTTATTTAAATTTATAAATTTTTATATAATTAATTAATTAGATTAAAATATTTTTTAAAAACCCTAAATGATTCCTATATGATTAATCAAATTTTATTATTCTATTAATTGTATTATGATTAATCAAATTTTATTACTCTATTAATTGTACCTATTTATTTTCATATGTACCATTTAATTTGATTTTATTCAATTCAATTAATTAAATTAAATTAAATAACTAGCCCCAATTAGTTAATTAATTAACCAAAGGCTTCCTTCTATGTATACAAAGTCATAACACAAGCTATATGGTTCTCTCCTTGAACCTCTTGTTGAATAACAATTCTACCCAACACTTCTTTTGCTGGAATTGTTATCTCTAAGACAACTCTACCCAAAATCGCAACTGTGGAGCTGCCTCAACAACTTCTACCCAACTGCAGTTGGAAGTTGTTTTGTTACTGTTTTCTGTAATTCGCCTTTGATTATGCCGAACTCCACCTGCATATATATACGATACAAAATCTCTAATTCACACACAGATTACAAGTAACTTACTGCATACACACACATAACTCAGAATTGAGTTGTTTGTATTAATAAACATGTATTTACACAGGAACTCTTTCCTTGGCCTGATCTTCTGTATCAGTGGCCTTTTTTCCTCTCTTGCCCATAGGTTTATAGTCTGACTGACTAACTCCTCTAACTATTCTCTAACTCCTTCTCTAACTACTGACTCTTTTTGCCTTTTAGGCTTACATTTATACAAAACGGTTCTATTGAAATAATTCTAGTTCAGATCCTTAATCTATTGAATTAAATCCTAAATATCCTCTAAATCCACTTTTGACTCCTACTTATTCCTAAAAATCCTCTCTAGCTCCTCGAATCATAAAACCACTTTCTAGTCCAAGACTTACAATTGATTTCTAACTCTCTCATCATCATTAATCACCCATGTTATCCTACATTCGAGAACATTTACAAATATCCTCACAATATCTAATTAATTCCTACTTTAACCACTCAAAATATTAATGATTACATACATAGGAATCCAACTTCCTTGAAAACACAAGACCCCTAAGTTAACTAGACTATGATGAAATTGTTGAGCTAAATGCTCCTGCATCGCCGCATCATAAAGGCCTAATCATTTTTCTTTGCAACATCCAATGCTTGGTGCTCTAGTAACCTGATATAATTAAGCACAACTAATCCTATCTAGTGCTGAGTCATTAATCTTGGTTTAATCATCATTAATAATGGATTAGGGGCTAATATTAAGGAGGGCCAAAATTCACAGTAAAATGTCGATTTTTAGTTATTATATTTTCATCCTTTATTTCATACTACACCATGTCATCTATACCATAACCACATTTTTCTTTTCATTTTCCTTTTCCCTAGAGAAACATCAAATTTGGTTATTGCAGGCACATCAAGAAAATGCCAAACTTTGTTCTATGTTTCAATTTCATTCCACGCAAAACTAAATTTAGTCCATTATGGAAACATCAAATTTTGTTCCATCTACCTGCTATGTTCTCTGTTGTCTTTCGTGCTTGATCTAAATTTGGCTCCACCTAAATATGAACTTGTAGATATTGTGTGATTTAAACTTGTATGGTAAAGATATATTTTATTATGCAATGAATATGAACCAACATAAATACATATAATTTAGTCTTTATATATAAAAATGAAATACAAAAAATTACTTCTTAAATCTTATTTATGAACTTCATCATTATTATATAATACGAAAATTATAATTCATATTTAAAAATCAATATTTAGTAATCAAAATATTTATAAACAATTAAAAAAAACCTTTTTTAAATTTTACAAGGTTTTTTTTTCATGAAAAAAAAACATACTTTCACATAGAAAATAAAATAAAAATACATCCAAAGACAATATAGACCATATATATCCATAACCATGCAAATCTAAATCACACAATATGTACAAAATAAATGATCCTATATAATACATTTGTTTCTTTATAGGATTATTTAACCATAATTACGGAATTTAGGAATTAAAAGCTATGGCCAATAACAAAAAGCTCACATATTTGCTTTTAAGAAATCTAGCATAACAATGTGGCTTAGTAGACGATGAATGATTTGAAAATTCTTGAACTCATGGATGTATGTGTTGATATTAAAGATAAAGGTTTTTTAAGATATATCATTATATTGCATATTTAATTTTTCAAAGATATGTGCATAGAAATTTTTTGAAAATGCTTCACAATTGATTTCAATGGTGAAATCTAATTCTTTTTTTTTCTTTTTCTTCTTTTAATTGACAATGATTATTTGGGCGAAATCATGTGTTTTTTTCTTTAAAATACATTTTTAATATATAAGTGGATTCAACGCCCTAAAAAATTATTGTAATAGTGAAGTTATGCATATTTCATGGCTCAAATTTGTAATTCTAATAAAATTTCTACTAAATATTGAACGAAATCAATCAAAAAATGTGTCCAAAACAAAGCCAAAACACAACAAAGTTAAACTACAACAATTTCAATTGCTATCCAATTTTTAAAAAATAACTTAAATGCTGAAATTACTAACCTAAACTCTTTCCAATATCAAATAGACAACCAACTCTATATCACCAAATACTTATAAATTTGTTTCTTTCCACTATACAAAATTACCAAATACTTGTAAATTTGTTTCTTTCCACTATACAAAATTATTGTTTTAAAAAATACATTTTTTACAAATGTTTAGAGAGGGAACATCTAGAATGGCTAGTTATTTTTTAGTTGTTTATATATACCCAACATCCACATGGCTAGTTGTTTATATATACCTAGGCTAGTTGGTGGGCACTAACTAGCCATTTGGATTTCCTAGGTAACCATTGAAAGGATTTTTTTTTTCCTTTGTATTTAGAATTATTGAAATTTGTAAAAATAAATTATATATATAAGTATGTTTGAATGTAGATTTTTAGAGTTGAATTGTGTAAGTATGTTGAAATTTATCTACAATACATATAAGTAACTTGGAAAAAAACAATATTAATTTGATTTTATATATATATAAACAAATAAGCATAGGCATGTTTTTGTCAATTTAAAAAATGACAGTGGATTCAATAAGGTTCTAGAAGCTAGTACGATAAAAAAATATTCGATTAATTGTTGGAAAGAATTAAGACAAGGATAACCAATTCATTTCAAATCACAAATTATGTGTGTATACACGTCACTTTAAATGGATAATAAATGAATACATTGTTTATTGATTTTAAATTGATAGTGAAGGAATATATTGCTAATTGAAAATAATCAATGGACAACTCCCATAAATATTATCTTAAAAATATAATAATATCAATTTTATTAGGTTAATTGTTAGAAATTATTAAAATAAAGATAACAAATTCTTCTAATCACAAATTATTATGTATATACTCAAGCCCTAATTTGTATATACTCAAGCCCCTTCACATTGATATTAGTAAATAAGTACATATTTTTTAATTAATAGTAACTGAATACATTGTTTTGAAAAATAATCAATTGACAACTTCCATAAATATTACCTTAAAAATATAATAATATCATTTTATAAATTAATAAAAATAAAATAAAAATCAACTCAAATATTTTACCAATTTTATAAATAACATTTGAAATGTTCTATTCCACATAGAACGAGTATAAAACTTGGTGTCCATGGCAACTGGCACAAATAAAATGTAATCTATTAGTTTTTGTTTGCCAGGTCAGCATCGCTCTGAAACCGTACGGAACTCTGGCAGGGAGCTCGACGGAGGCCACGATTTCAAGGGTCGGAGATTGCGCGTCCATCACCACGAAACTGGAAATCCCGGTGCCTTCGTTATGGGTAAAAGCCACGATATACCCGTCCTCCTCCGCTGCATCTGGATCCGAACTCCGGGCCACGAAGAACGGCTCACTGCCGAAGCAACCGTCGCCATAAGCCCTCGAGGCTACCACGCACTCCTTTGCATCCGCCAGCTCTGTGGGGCTCCCGCCCGCCATATCGAAGCCGAGTTTAACGACGCCGCCTATTTTGGGCAACGGTGCGCCAATGGATATGTACGCGTACTGGTTCTTCTTTGTCAGGAACCGGGGATTGATGAGGCCGAATTCCAGACATTTTGAGGACATTGGCTTCCTTGAAACTCGCCCCGTCGTCAGATTTATGCGTACTTTCTCTACTGTGGAATGGACCAGATGGGTTCTCTCCAGAACGTGCTCCACCGGGTACGAATTCGCAGAAATCAACACCATTTCGTCGTCGTCATCCCACGCGTTGAGCGAATGGAAAAAATTGAAGCCCAGGACCTCGAACCACTTCATCGCGGCTTCGTCCGTTGCCTAGCGCGGGAGAACGCCGAGCCGCGGGATCTTGACGGTGTCGCAGCCGATGGGAGAGTCTCCGCCGACAATTATGTCCATGGGGTTCACTACGATTTGGGTATCGGAAATACGGCGTATTGCTTGGTGATTGCAAAGTCGTGAATAAACGACGGCTGCAGCATCGACAGGATTCCGACGTCGGGTACTTTTTCTCCGCCAGGCGACAATCTGAAATAATTGAGAAACGGAGGAATGGGACCAAAACCGAAAGCGAAAAGTTATTGGGATGCGCTGTCATGCCCATGAAGAGTTTCCCGTCGAAGTGATCCCGGCCGACGGTGACGACGTCGCCGGCTTCCGTCACCCTCTTTGCGTATGGCAGATCTGATTCCCCGAGAGCCATTGGTCTACGATTGAAATATAACAGACTGGTCCATTGGGTCTTTGTATTTTCGAAGGTTTCCTTTGCATTTCTTTTTCCGAGAGAAATCGGGGCTTTCCGGAAGGTGTATTAGTTAAGGGGTTATGAAATGCCGAAAGTTCCGATGGCCGCTTGCTCCTTGGTGCTTTGAAACACTTGTGACCAAGAGCTAGCCTATATAAGAAGCCCCTTCGCAGCGCAACTTTTCAATTTGGGATTTACATGGCAGTTACGATATTCTGATATTCTTGGCCTTCGATGGCTCTAAGCTCTCCATGCTCGGCCCCTAGCCTGCGCGCTTGGTCTTGTGAAGTTCTTGTGACCAAGTTCCACCTGATTTCAGAGCTCCTTCTCATCGAGTTTTTGGGGAAAGGATTAATATTGAAGTTGCGAGCATTTCAACCCTCGGAAGAACTCCCATCCGATATCGGGTTCAGATATGATGGGTTCTTGAACTTTGGTACTCTTCTTTAAAACTCCAAAAAGCCTAAGTTTCAAGCTTTCGGCATTTGAGATTTGTTCTACCTTTGCCCCTTTTGCACTCTTTTGACATCAGTTGGGACTATTTTAACGATTTTGTAGTAAGTTACAACACAACTAATAGTACATTTTTATTGAACTCCCATTTAAATTGGGTAACTTGAATTCTGTGCATGTAATAATTATTTTGGTTAACTCTAATATAAACTTTCCTCAATAATACATATTCTCCATTAATTTTGATAGTAACCTCCAACCACTTTGGGATTGAAAATTGGTCTTTCAATAAGGAGAGGGATCTCTCATCAACTCTCATCAACTCTACTACTCTAGGAAACTCGCAATAGATCTTTAGTATGTTCGGTCTAGAGCTAGCTCAACACTTGTGTTGGCTTGTGGTGTGTAGCTCAACACTTGTGTTGGCTTTGGCTTGTGGTGTGTTGCATGGTATCGTGCTTGAAGATTTGGAATGAGACTCCATTGGAGTTGGAGATTGGGCCTTAGGCCCAATAGATTTTGCAAAAAATTATAATAGCTCTTCAAAAATAATTGAAAACACAAATGAATTGATAAGATCATTTTTTTTTCGCAATGCTTAATTTTTAAGCAAATGAACACTCGCTGCCAATTTAATATGTCAGTTATTTCGTCTAAAATTTGTGTAGCAGTGCTGACGAAATATTTGTCAGCGCTCTTGAGGTTTTTTTGTTTGTGAAAAACTTCATTTTTTTTTTTCGCAATGCTTAATTTTTAAGCAAATGAACACTCGCTGCCAATTTAATATGTCAGTTATTTCGTTTAAAATTTGTGTAGCAGTGCTGACGAAATATTTGTCAGCGCTCTTGAGGTTTTTCTGTTAGTGAAAAACTTCAAACAATCTGCTGTCAACCATTACCCTTGAATCCTTTACCCTTAAAGTAAACTGTGATAACACACTATATCACCACACTTCACTCTACAATTTAATCAACTCAATCCTCCTCTGCTTTGGTCGACTTACCCTTTATCTTACCCTTGAATCCTTTACCCTTAAAGTAAACTGTGATAACACACTATATCACCACACTTCACTCTACAATTTAATCAACTCAATCCTCCTCTGCTTTGGTCGACTTACCCTTTATCCACTTGGTCTGCTCTAATTTGTTTGCTATTTTACTTGAACAATCACCCCCTTCTCATATGCACAGGTTCAACCTCTGTTTCATTAATTTTCTCTACTTTTATAGTTTATGGCCTTTCTTTTCCATGGGAATTAATCTACATATGGCATTGTTGCCTTGACCACTTCAACACACCACCTCTGTTCATACTCTACGTTCAATAGTTGATTTAATATTTTTGAATGGTGCTAACCTTTAATATACACTTCTTCTTTCTTACAACACTTTAGTTATGAGAGATTTATTTCTCCTATAGTGCTCTTTCTTCATTCCAACTTCCTTTTGTCCAAACAATCTACGTTCAATAGTGGATTTAATATTTTTGAATGGTGCTAACCTTTAATATACACTTGTTCTTTCTTACAACACTTTAGCTATGAGAGATTTATTTCTCCTATAGTGCTCTTTCTTCATTCCAACTTCCTTTTGTCCAAACAATCAAGAGATATATGCTTTATCCTTGTAACACTACTTAACCATACTTTGCATCCGTGTCCTTTGGTGGAACCATGAATGCCCATAACCGTGACCTATACATACTAGTGCAATCATGATTAGATCTCAAAACCTTATCATTAATTCCTTGTGACCAAGGTTCATGATCATGTCCTTTACATATCAGATATTTGATTTGTTCCTAGGCTTGTAGCCCTTGGGTGTTGGACTTTCACACCTTGTAAAGAGGCAATGTGACTATGTGCTTACTCATCAGATATCGGGGATCCTTTGAAGCTCTTTGCTATGAGTGTTAAATAGTTATCTGCCAATCATTGTGGGCTATGAATATGTCCCAATCTCTATACTAGATACAAAATGCATTCTATGTTCTTCTTTCTAATCATTTCAAAACTGGTATACTTTTGACCCTGATAGAAAAAACTTCAAATGAAGGAAATCCTTTCCATTTGTCGCAATTGACAGTAGTTTCCTCGTCATACCAAACCACTACTATACTGGATTTCTTTATCAAGCATTCCTTCTGGTGCCCAGTACTCTAGTACCATGACACTTGTTAATTAACATCTTTTTCATACATTGAAACATCACATAGTGGACTGCTCTATTATATGATTATTTCGACCTTTTGGTACTCTGGTAGCTCAGTACAAGCATTATTGGGGGCGAAAATTGGATATGTGTTATTTTAGTGTAAAGCATTGGTTTTTTTCCATTTTGGCCAAACAAAATACATAGAAAACCTTTTCAAAACACGACCTTGGTGTAAGTCCCTGGACTCCTAGGTTTGCCACATCATTCCATGGTGGACCAATCATGGGTTGCCACATGGTCTTTTCGACCTCATCACTGCAACATAACACCTGCCAAGTCATATCAAATATTAGCCTTGGCATTTTACATAAAAACTTCACTTTGGTGCTCAGTACTCTAATATCCTAATGTGAGATCCACCATTGCTACATCCCCTGCCAAGTCACTTGTTATGTCCTCTACTTTGACCATTCATAACCTACAACATGTCTAAGTGTTGACATCACTTGTTATGTCCTCTGCTTTGACCATTCATAACCTACAACATGTCTAAGTGTTGACATGTATCTACCATGTGTCACCTACCAATCGTCCAATTTGCCTATTAAAAGTGCCAAATTTTCCTCCCACGTGTCATCACCTATTGTTGCCATGTAATCGAGTATGCCACCTATCATCCACATGGAAGTGCCACATCATATTGACTTCGATGTCATACATGTTGCGCCATAATAGAGGCTTGATGCTTTTTCTTTGCTCCATCCAATGCTTGGTGCTCCAGTAACCTTACATAATTAAGAACTGCTAATCCTATCTAGTGCTCATTAATATTGGTTTAGTCATCATTAATAATGGATTAGGGGTTGAGATTAAGGAGGGCCAAAATTCATAGTAAAATGTCAATTTTTAGTTACAACATTTTCATCCTTTATTTCATATTGTACCATGTCATCTGTACCAGAACCACACCACACTTTTCTTTTCATTTTCCTTTTCCCTGGAGAAACACCAAATTTGGTTAGTGCGAGCACATCGAGGAAACGCCAAATTTTGTTCCATGTTGCAATTTCATTCCACACGACACCAAATTTGGTTCATTATGGAAACATCAAATTTTGTTCCATCTACCTGCTATGCTCTTTGTTGCCTTTCCTGCTTGATTTAGATTTCGCTCCACCTAAGTATGAGCTTGTACATATTTTGTGATTTAGACTTGTATGTTAAAAATATATTAAGTTATGCAATGAATAAGAACCAATATAAATATATATAATTTATTCTTTATATATAAAGAAATAATTTTTTTACTTCTTTAATTTTATTATGTCTTATCATTATTATATAATAAGAGACAAGTATATGCTATTTAAATATTGACAATTTAGTAATAAATTTATTTTATAAATAGTTAAAAAGAATTTTTTATTTTTTATTTTTACAAAATTAATTTGATGAAAAAAATATCTTCTATTTAAAAATAAAACCAAAAATACATCCAAAGGCAAGATATATCCATAATTATACAAATCTAAATTAGACAATATCTACAAAATTATCTATATAATATATTTGTTCTTCTGCATAATTATTTAAGCATTATATAATATATTTGTTCCTCTAAATAGAATCCAGCTAAAACAAATTTACATTATTAATTATGTTCCGGCTTCAGACCTTATCATGAATACGGAATCCTGAAATACGAACTGTACTCTCAGAAAGAAGGAAAGTGCGGGAGTTGAGACCAGGGCTGCCAAAGTGATTCGACCGCCAATCCGGTCTCCCTCTCACTTAATTCATCTAACAGTATTAAATGTACAGGAAAGTATTGAAATATTTCTTAACAATATGGCCATGCATTTCAAGCAAAAAAATAGAATAGTATGTATAACTGCACAAACATTCAGTACATTCGACTGTGAAAACAAATGTAACAACCTCCATAAGAAGCAAGATATTTGAGTAGAAAAGAGTTAATTACATTAGCTATCAATCAAACCAATAAATACCCTGGTTCCTCCATACTGGAGAGGCAATAAAACCTACAACAAAACTAATAAAATTTACTCGAAAACCCCATGAAGTAACAATAGCAAAACCCGAGGAACTTCAGGATATATTTAACCCTTTTCTCTGTGATGCTAGTTGAAGTCGTATCTGCTTCAGTGAACACATGAGGAATACCTGTAATGGAATTGAAAACAATTATTGCAACTCGGAGAAAGAAACTATAAAATTGTAATTAACAAACCCATACATCATCATAAGCCCTTTTCAATGTGCTCTCAAGTACCTGGCAACTCCCGTCGTTACCTGAAGGAGCATGAATTGATAGTGGCACAGAACTCGAACCCTGCAGCAAGACACATAGTAGACAAGCAAATTAGTGAACTAACATGTAATGAAATAGCAGATACGTAAGTGGATTAAAGATGTCTAAGAAAGGAAATAATTGGAAGCCCTCAATGATAGAGAGCAGTGAATAGTTACGTTGTCACCAACGCCATTGAACCAAGAACCATTTGAGGGTGACTCCGGGCAAAATAATCCCTGCTAAAGTCGCAAAAAATGTCAATCGAGGGCGTAACGAATGCTTGCTCCAAGTAAACAACAGATAATAGGAAAAACTCGTCTACACAAAGGCTTACCGACATAGCTTGGAGGGTTCAGGGGTGGTGATGGAGAACGACTATGGAGACTCTCCGGGAGGTTGCAAAGCACAATAGGAAGAGGTGCGAATGAGCCTACTCGACGGTAGAGGGAACAAGGGTTGGTTACCCTAACCAACCGCAGAGCAATCGATACCGCATGATGAAGGACCTCAAGATCAACGCTCATGAATGACTCATCTGTCCACAGCTTCAACTGGCAAGTGTCAGTAATCACTGGGTTTGAGAGCCTTCTCGCGGTTCGCTACCATGCCTTAGTTAAGGCAGTATTAAACCATGACAATGTTGTGTTTATTATATGCACCTTGAACCGTGCAATACAACACATTCATAAATCCTTTCCATGCTATGTGTAATTAAAGAGTTCACTTTATTGAGAATGATCATAAACCTTATCCATGCAATGCTAATTAAAGAGGTCACATTATTGAGAATGGTTTGGTAGAACCTAAACAATGGTAAAAATAATTTATTTATTTTATGTCGAATATAAAAGGTTGTGTAGCATGTTACAAGTGGTATCATGGCTCAACTCTCAATACTATGACCATAATGGTTAATGATAATAACAGTAAATGTTTTGAAATGTGCACAGAGAAGGAAGTAAGCAAGTAGACAGACCGCGATGAGGAGAGGGTTTGGAGGTCGAGGAAAAGGCTCGATGTCGAATCCTATATGAATCCCAAAGTGTGGGTGCAATTAGGTGTAGAACAACAACAACAACAAAATACGCTGCTTGAAATCATTCAACAACTAGAAGCTGAAATGGTGCGCTTAAGGACAAATAATGAAAGGTTAATGTGAGAACAGGAAAGAATTCTTAAGAGCCTCTAAGATAAAAAGAATCATTAAACCTCTCGAACCAGTCCTGAGCATAGAACCCAGGACAAAGAAGAACATCAACATGAAAGTGAAGATACTCCGGAAGGGAGCCATACCCAAAAATCTAACAGAAATAGAATGGACCGTGAAGAAGAATCGAGTAATGTGTCAGAACCCAAGAAGACTAAGAAACCGAAATTGGAACTGCAAGGAGAATTTAGAAAAAGTAAACCTCTATTTTTCAATGGGGAGGCAGAGGAAGTTGCAGAAGCTTGGATCATTAATACGAACAAATATTTCCAAGTTTATGAATATGACAGTCACCTTAAGGCCAGACTAACCATTTATCAACTTCAGGGCAAGGGAACTTTATGGTGGGAGGAGGTTAAAATCGTGCATGGAATAGAGGACTAAGATGTAACATGGGATGAATTCCATAAACATTTTAAAAATGAATACCTGATGAAATGATTCTATGATGAAAAAGCCAAAGAATTCCATGATTTGAAATTGGGGCAATAAACAATGGATGAATATGCGACAAAATTTACATCTTTATCAAGATATGTACCCTATATCAGAGATGAGAAAGCTAAAGTAAAACATTTCTTGAGTAGCTTACATGCATATATGAAGGAAAGAATAGAGTTTGATAGTCCTAAGACTATGGACGAGGCCATTCGAAAGGCTCGAATGTGTTATCAACGAGTCAAACAGAAGGCACATTCTGGCAAAATTTGGTCTCAAAAGAAGAGACAGAAGAATTATCATCATTTACGGGGAACGAAACCCACAAATTTCAAGAATATACAAAGAAATTTATTAGGTAAACGACCTGGAAGGAATCAACAAAAGACCAAGTGGCAAGCAGATAATAAGCTGACAGAAGCATCTAGCAAGCTGGAATTCAATCAAGGACAAAAAAAACCCCTTGCAATGCTAGGGCTATGGAGAACCTAATTATTACAAGAATTGCACTCAACGTACCCGACCTGAACCAACAGCTCATATACAAGAGGCATCTACGGTTGGAGAGGTGGTAAGGAGCATGCCCCTCATCAACAATGCATTGGAAGAGCAATAAGTTGATTACCAACCTACTATGATAGAAGTGGAAGGTAAGTTAACTACTCAATCTATATCTATTCTAATAGATTCAGGTGCAAGCTTGAGTTATGTTAGTCCCAAAGTGGTAGAAAGACGTTGTTTGGAAACACATCAATTTAAAAGACCCTGGCTAGTACAACTGGCTACAGGAGCTAAGAAAAGGGTAAATGCTGAAGTTACGATTTTTTTTTGCGGACATAGGTGGCCAATTTACAAAAATGGATTTGAATATATTTCCTTTAGGGTCATATGATTTGTTGATTGGAATGGACTGATTAGAGAGCCACTGGTCCTTAGTAAATTATAAGGACAAGATCATCAGTTACCTTGCTAAGGATGGTACATGACAAGAAGTCTAGGGAGTCAAAAAGCCTATGAGGTTGCGTCCCATCACTACCTCCCAACTAAGTAAATGTATTAGGAAAGGTTGTATGATTTATGATGTCCAATTGGGTATTCCAATTCCAAAGAGAAAATTTCTACTCTGGAAAACATACCAGTAATTCAGGAATTTACAGATGTATTTCCTGAAAATATTTTGGGGATGCCTCCGAAGCGAGATATTGATTTTATAATTGAACTAATTCCTGGGGAAACACCAATTTCTAAAGACCGTTATCATATGAGTATTCCAAAGTTAACTGAACTTAAAATGCAATTGAAAGAATTACTTGATAATGGATATATTCGCCCTAGTGTGTCACCCTAGGGAGCCCCAGTATTGATTGTAAGAAAGAAATATGGTACACTACGGTTGTGTATTGACTACAAGAAACTTAATAAGTTAACTATTAAAAACAAATACCCTCTACATCGAATTGGTGACCTGTTTGACCAAGTCAGGGTGCAACAATCTTCTCCAAGATTGATTTACGGTCAGGATATCATCAGATTCAAGTGAAGGAAGAAGAAATTTGTAAAATGACCTTTCGAAGTCGGTACAACCACTATGAATTTGTAGTCCTACCTTTTGGACTAACTAACACACCAACGACATTCATGAGTTTTATGCATGGTATTTTCCATCATTTCTTGGATAAATTTGTTCTGACCTTTATAGACGATATTTTGCATTACTCAAAGTCTTTCGAAGAACATAAGGAACACTTGCAAATAATATTGCAAACGTTAAGGGATCATCAGTTGTATGTAAAGTTTAGTAAGGGTAATTTTTACAAAGATCAAATTCAGTACTTTGGACACATTATTACAACTGAAGGTATAGCAGTCAATCCTGAAAAGATCAGGACTATTATGGAATCGTTAGTTCCCAAAAATGTGGCTGATATACAATCCTTTATGGGTTTGTCAAGGTATTACCACCATTTCATTGAGAATTTCTCTTGAATTGCATATCCCATCACCTCGTTACAAAAAAAGGTAAGGATGTTTAAATGGACCAATGAATGTCAACAAATATTCAAATAGTTAAAACATTTATTAACCACTACCCCAATATTAAATATTTCTGACCCACATAAGGAATTTCTCATTTGCACATATGCATGTTTAGAGGGTGTGGGAGTAGTATTAACACAAGATGGGAAGGTGATTGCCTATGAGTCTCAAAAGCTAAAAGAGCATGAACAAAGGTACTCTGCCTATGATTTGGAATTGATTGTTGTAGTTCAAGCACTGAAAGTATGGAGGCACTATCTTCTGGGAAAAAGATTCCCGAATACAATTTTTTTATTGCAGCAAGCCGATAGTAAGGGGAAACCATCATATTATGGTATAAATCAAGATCAGTTGCTAACTTTTAAGAAAATAATATATTTCCCTAACCAAATTTCAGTTAGGTAGCCAATTTTAGATGAGTTCCACAAAATCCCATATCATGCCCATCCTAGGTATCAAAAAATGTTTTCAACCATCAAAATCAATTATTTTTTGCCAGGAATGTGCAAGGGATATTGCATAATACTTAACAAAGTGCATTGAACATCAACGCGCTGCTGGTCTTCTTCAGCCCATATCTATACCAGAATGGAAATGGGAGGTTATTAAAACTGATTTTATTATGGGGCTCCCTAAATCTAAGAAACATAATGACTCTTTCATGGTAGTTATTGTTGAAATTTCTAAATTTAACACATCAGAATTTTCAACTGTATTATCTGGTTTAATTTCACCTACTTGTTCATTCCATTAACAAGTTATCTATAAATATAAAAACTGAAATAAACACAAATGAAACCTTAACTCATATACAGATCAACAACTGAAATAATTGAGATAATCACACAAGGGACACCGTTATTTTTGGAAAATCGTCGCCAGAAAATCCCAATGCGGGAAAACTGGTGCAACATACATGAGGGTTTTATTATTATGCAGTTTCTGAATACATCTAGGGTGCCATAAATGGCTCACCCAACAGAGAATGCCCTCGATAGTAGTACCTCTCCTCAAAGACAGATATTCTGGTTGATCAGTCACCAGATGAACGATCCCACAGCAATAATGGTAGCTCCTTAGTTGGACAACAAAAACTGCTCCAAGCTTCTCTGCTACTCTGCATCACTCTGATGGGGTTGCGTCACCCTTCCCAGCTCACGAGCACTCAGTCTGCCCCACGAAAATTCTCCTATCACTGCCTCTTGGCCCTACATTAGGTCTGCTAGCCTCTACGCAGCTACTGAAGCCTCTGCATCAGCCCTCAGACCCTCCGCATCACCCACGCTAGCTTCTTCAACCTTTGCGTAGCTCCCAGTTGCATCTGCGTAGCTCTGTGCTGCCTCTGCATCATCCTTCCCAGGATTTGCCCTGTCTCTCTGGCACTATCTCTGCCTCTCTGCTATGTATTCTCGGCCTCGTTCTGAACTGCACCTCGCTACAACAGATCACTGGTTCGATTCTCTTAGCAAACCCTGCTCCAGAAAATTGAACTGGCTAATCAATTTGTTGTATCTCCGACTCACCCTCAAGCTTCCTCTTATATGTTTCCTGTTGATTCTTCAATGGCTGAGATTAAGTCTCTAAATAATGGCTAATATTAGATTTGGATTGATCCATGTCATTTAGAATATTCTCACCCAGTTTTATATTAATACCCATTAATATTTTAATTTTCCTAAGTTTAGACTTAGGAACCCCATTAAAAATATTAATTATTTTAATGTCTCTCCAACCGGGTGGAATTTCCCCAAACCATTTTGCGGTCTTGGAGATCTTATGTGCCTTAACCTCTCCACCAATTTTCATGGCTAGAGAAAATCCTATGCTACCACAAATCAACAGTCCCTCTTAGCGAGGAATGTGCTCTAGTAATGCTCCACCACTAAAACATCACACTAATCCTTCCGCACTGGTACCTATGCTGATGCTTGGCCTGCTACCTCACATCATCTACAGTACTACTTCTTGTACTGCTTCCCATGACACTGCTACATACGTACAACAACTACTCTCAATATGGTGTCCATGCTACCCCCAGCACTGCCACTGCTAACTGCTACACTGCAACTCAGTTACCGAGAAGTAAGTAACTGATCTGCCCAAATACTAACGTCTAGGTCAGTTCGGAAGCCTCATGATGCTAAAGCTGCCCCTGATGCTATCTTGTGCTCCCTCTGTTGCCATGGTGCTCCTGCATACACCTTTGTGCCTCTTGCACTACTTCAACCCCCACTGCGCTGCCTCAAATTTCTGCACCCAAAAACTGCCTTGCTGCTCCACTACAGTTTGCTCCACTTGACCCCTATCATCCTGCTACTATCATTGAGGGCTCCCATAGCTGGATATGATCTAAGAGTTTGGGCACCTCAAGGATCTTGCCCCTAGTATGTAGTCCTCTTGACTACAACTCGATGTCTCCCCACCTCTTCTATAGAGGTCATGAGCACTCATGGCACGGTTGTCATTAGTCTTGACTTCTTTCTCTACCTTAGCTGGAGTTTCCATAGAGTTGGAATCCTTTCCCATGTTTTTTCTTCCTGAGACACTGGGATGCATAATGTCCCAACTCCCCGCAATGGAAGCACTTCACCTTGGATATATCCTTCTTCTTCCTCTTCCCTTGATGTCGCGCAGATACTAGAGCTGTATCCTCCTCCTCCTCTTTCTTGATTCATCCTCCCTTGTCGCTACTCCCTGCCTTGGTCATCCACCTGATATATTCTTGGTGAAGAGCCACCCACATCGCCTCCCATCTTGGAAGGGTAGCCCTACTCAAAACACTTTGGAAAAATGTCTCCCATTCCATGGAGACTACATTCATGGCAGTCCTCACCATGAACTTCAGATTAGGTGTAGACCCCATGGAAGTGAGCTGGTCGCAAATCTCTTGCAACCTGAGAAGGAATGGATCTATATGCTCCCCCTTCTGCATATGATACGATCGCGGTTTATTTTCCAATAACATCTTCCGCTACGTGGAAGGGCCCTGATACAAGGTCTTCAAAGTATCCCACGTCTCCTTTGTTGTGTTATTTTCAGCAATATGTGGTACGACATGATATTTGACCCCATCAAGGATCATGCACTTTGCCCTCGTCATTGTATCCTCATACTTCTCATTCTCAAATGGGTCGACCGGGATAGCCATGCTTCTTAAGACAAATTCCTCGATTCCATGTCGATCCAGGACTACCAGGATCTTGGCCTTCCAGATGATAAAGTTGGAAGCGTCGTCCAACCTGTCCTGATCCCTCAGTCCATTCACTTCCATTTCAACTCCTCTTCTGGACTCCCTCTGAGTTTTGACTCCCCTCCTGGAAATCTCCCTCTAAGTCCTGATTTCCCTGCTGGAAATATTCCCACCAAATGTCAAACTGCTCCTCTCCAATCCTCCTTGCAACTGCAACTCGGATCTGGATTTCTCGATTAGAAATCTGTCAAGGTAACGACTCCCTCTACCTTGGTTTTGTCCCCTCAGGCACTGTTCTGCACTGACAGGAACAACACCCCACCAACTTCTCAATCACAATCTGCAAACAGCTCCCCAAGCCCTGACAACTGAAGAAACTGAGCCTTTCAAGCTGTGCGCAATCCTGACAATGGCAAAATCTGCTCCTGCTGGCCACAACATCGATCCTTCCTGACTGAGAAAGATGACTGGGCACTATGTAGGTCTGATCTTCCCCTCTCTTCCTTTGCCTTGATCCTCCTCCTAACTTGAAATGATGACGTAGGCCCTCTGTGTCACTTCTGCTTTGTTGCTTCTGCTCTAGAACAATGTTGTCTCTCGGGACAGTTGCTACTGCTGTAAATTCTTCAGATTAGTTCTGGTGCCTTTATTTTTCCTGTGATCTGCAATGCTTTGATATAATGTTGAAATTTCTGAATCTAACATATCAGAAATTTCTACTGCATTATCCGGTTTAATTGCACTTACTTTTTCATTCTATTAACAAGTTATTTATAAATATAAATACTAAAATAAACACAACTGCAACCTTAACTCATTTACAGATCAACAATTGAAATAACTGAGATAATTGCATAAGGGACACCGATATTTTTGGACAATCATCCTTGAAAAAACGCAATGCAGGAAAATCGATGCAGTAGATATGAGGGTTTTATTATAATGCAGTTTTTAAATACATCTAGGGTTCTATAAATGGCTCACCCAATAGAGACTTCCCTTGGCAGTAGTACCTCTCCTTGGAGACAGATATTCCGATTGATCAATCCCCCAATGAACGATTCCACAACAACAATGACAACTCCTTAGCTGGACAGTGAGAGCTACTCCAAGCTTCTTTGCTGCTATGCGTCACTCTGCAGGGACTGCATCACCCTTCCCGGCTCACCAGCACTCAGTCTGCCCCACGAAAATTCTCCCGACGCTGCCTCTTGGCCCTGCGTCAACTCTATTAGCCTCTGCGTAGCTATTGAATCCTCTATGTCAGCCCTCAGACCTTCTGTGTCACCCACGCTGGCCTCTTCAGCCTCTATGTAGCTCCCTGCTGCCTCTGTGTCATCCTTCCCATGATTTCCGCTGTCTCTCTGCCACTATCTCTACCTCTCTTCTATGTATTCTCAGCCTCGTGCCAAACTACACCTCGCTACAACAGATCACTGGTTTGATTCTCTCAGCAAACCCTGCTCCAGAAAATTGAACTGACTGATCAATTTGTTGTATTTCCAACTGACCCTCAAGCCTCCTCTTATACTTTTCCTTTTGAGTCTTAAACGTCCAAGATTAAGTTTTTAATCAAAGGATAAGATTATATTTGGCTTGATCCATTTCATATAGAACATTCTCACCCAATTTTTATATTAATACCCATTAATATTTTAATTTCCTAAGTTTAGACTTAGGAATCTTATTAAAAATATTAATTGTTTTAATATCTCTCCAACCAAGCGGAAGTTCCCCAAACTATTTCTGGGTCTTGGAGATCTTATGTGCCTTAGCCTCTCCACCAATTTTCATGGCTAGAGAACATCTGATACTACAACAAATCAACAGTTGTAGACAAGCTCAATAAAGTAGCTCACTTTATCCCAATACAATCTACATTCAAGACCATCCCAATTGCTAATATTTTTATGAAAGAAGTGTTCTGATTATATGGTATTCCTAAGGTGGTCATACTGGATAGAGATTTGAAATTTACATCTGCGTTTTGGAAATCCCTATTCACAGGAAAGGGAACTCAAGTCCATTTCAACATTGTGTATCATCCAAGACTAACAGACAAACTGAATGAGTGAATCAAGTATTGGAGGATACGCTTCAAATGTATGTTATGCAACAACCCAGTAAATGGCAAGGGTATTTTCATCTTGTGGAGTTTCTGTATACCAATGGGTATTATGAGTCTTGAAAAATGAGTCCTTTTGAAATGCTGTATGGAAGAAGTTGCAAAACACATGCAAATTGGATCAGTCCTAAGAATAGGTTAATGTTATGACCATAAATGCTAGAAGAAATGGAGCGGAGAGTGAAGAAAGTTTGACAAATTTGAAAGCTACCCAGGATAGGAAAAAAGCTTATCCTGACCGAGAAAGAACAAATCGAGAGTTTAAAGTTGGAGACCATGCTTTTGTGTGAATTAACCAAAGAAAAGTACATGGAGATGGGCTGGTTGTGCTAAACTTGCCCCTCGTTTTTGTGGTCCTTTCGAGATACTCGAAATAATTAGACCGGTAGCTTACATACTAGCCCTACCGAGTTATGTAAAGGTTCATAATGTGTTTCATATCTCCCTGCTAAAACGATATGTGTATAACCCTAAACATGTGATTCATTGTTAGGAGGTTCAAGTAATGGAAAGTTGTTTTGTTTGTTTTATTTATTTTTACATGCCGCTATGATAAGCTCTCATGAATAATTTATGATTATGATTTAGGTCAAACCGGATGAAGAGTTCCTGGTAGAATATTTGTGCATCCTCGAACAGAGAGAAATAATGCTACAGAGGTGAGCCATCACTCAGGTTAAAGTGTAATGGAGGCACTTTAGCCCAGAGGAAGCCACCTGGGAAGACGAAAGTCTCATGCGGCAGGCTTATCTTGATTTGTTCCATGGGCTAAGATAAACACTGGGGACAATGTTTTGCCAAAGGGGGGGAAGATGTAACACCCCAAAGTGATAACTGAATTACCAATAATTACATTTACATTAACACTTATAATTACATTTACATTTTACGTGTGAAAATTATAATAACTTGTGTTAACATTTAAGTAATGTTATGTTGAAGGCCCCGAAAATCGGGTCTACAACAAGGGGGGTACCCACCCGGTCCAGACCTTGGTTGGCAACTCCTTATCCGTTTGGTATAGCGGGTCTGACTGGGGATATGGGACTAGTTTCCCAATTCAATGTGTGTGTGTGTGTGAGAAAGATGGGTATTTCTGTTCTAAATGGAATACTTCTGTTCTAATTCTAATCTAATGCTATGCTATTGTATTCTAATAAACAGAAAAACATCAAAATTTATGCTAACCCGGGGTGTGATCTTTCTTCTATGCAATCTAAAAAGATTTCAAACAATAACTGGTAATATAGATCATTCAGCTATTATAAGAAAAAAATTCAATAAAGATGAACTACTTCGTATAAGATGTTAGACGAAACATTTGTGAAAACTTATCGCATAAATGAGCTATTCATACACTAAGCGTAAATAAATAGTTATCACCGTACAAAAGTGCCAAATGATAACTCAGGCATCCACGCTGTAATATATAAACAACTGAAAACTGAATATCACTTTAACGCATAAGCAGAAATGGTTAAGAGATAAAAGTACCATTTATAACTAGTCCTACTCATGAGCTTCAAGCGACAATTGATTTATCTCTCCTTGATTTAACATCCACTAAGAGTATAGAAGTGCAACATCAGTAGCAGATATCAAATGCAAATATCAATAAACCCTGTTTCATTCATTCATCAAAACCTCCTCTGAGGGTGCAAAAGTGCATGTTCTGAGGACAAGTTTTTGATAAATTTCTGGACCCTTCTCTAAATGCATGAGAAGGGTTTAAATACTACTAACTAAATAACTTATTTACAGAAATTGAGGATTCGGTTTAAATGACCGTCCCCTTTCTAAGCAAAACTATTTCTAAAATTAAATCTACTATCTAACTATTTCTAAATCTACTCCTTAATGTCGCAAGCATTCAGTATTTTCCTAAGTAGAGTCGGCTGACTATCTTCCGCCTTTGGTTGAGTTAAGCAAACATAATTGGCGAGATCTGGCATTATCTTTTCAGTAAAATTGATAATATGCTTGAGAATCATCCAATGAATATGTATCATTACCATGTATGCACTACAACAAAACCCTATGATTAACATCCCTTTTTGCTTCCTTTTTTGCATCTAGAGCCTACTTTTGGTGTTATTTGTGTCCATTTATCAAATATGTTGCAAAAATTGATGCAAGTTTTGTACCAAGTTTTGCACCAAGTCTTACATCATGTTTAGCACCAAGTATTGTAATAGGTTTTGCACTAGATTTTACACTAATTTTTACACCAGGTTTTATGCTAGTTTTTGTGTCGTCCTTTGCACCATGTTTTGCATCAAGTTTGGCACCTAATTTTGTTTCACCAACCTTTTCATCCTCTATTGCATCCAATTTTTGCGCCTACACTTGCATCATCTTTTGCATTACTCTTGCATCCTCTTTTGCATCATCTTTTAAATCATTTTTTGCATCCATTTTTGCATATTTTTTGCATCGCCTTTGTGCCAAGTTTTGCATCAAGGTTTGTGTCTAGTTTTTCATTTACTTTTGCTGCATCCACTTTTACATCTTGTTTTGCATCCATATTTACATCATCTTTTTCATCTGTTATTGTGTCCACTATTGCATCCATTTTTCTTGTGCCATAATTTGCACCTAGTTTGACACCTTCCTTTGCACCCTTTTTTGCTTCTAAATTTGCATCCATGATAGCATCGTCATATACATATAATTTTTCATCGACTTTTACATCTATTCTTGCATCCCTTTTTGTATCCAATTTTGCATCAATATTTGCATTAGGTTTTGTGTCTCATATTGCATCTACTTTTGCATCGAATTTTGTTGCATCCTATTTTGCATCCATTGTTACACCCATGTTTACGCCCACTTTTGCATCCCTTTTTGCATCTTATTTTTCCTCTTCATTTTCTTCTTTTTTGCATCTATCATTACATCCACTTATTTTGTGACACAATTTGTGCCATGTTTTGTACTTACTATTGTACCCACATTTGCTTCCAATTTTGCATCCATCTTCGCATCATGTTTTGCATAAAATATTGCATCTATTTTTGCATTCACTTTGTGTTGGGCTTTGTGTCTCATTGTGTATATTATTTTTCATGTACTTCCATTGCATCCATATTTTGCATCCAGTTTGTTTCTCATGTTGCACCCGTGTTTGCATCCACTTTTACATCCCTTATAACATCTTGTCTTGCATCTAAGTTTGCGTCTTTTTTGTGTTTGTTATTACATCCACTTTCTCATCCACTTTTGTTGTGCTATGATTTGTGCCATATCTTATGCCTATCTTTGCAACCCACATTTTCTTCTAATTTTGTAGCCACATTTGCATCCTCTTTTGTGTCCAAGCTTGCATCAAATATTGTTTATGTTTTTTGCGTCCCATTTTGAGTCTACTTTTACATCCACTTTTGATTCGTCCAATTTTGCAACTAATTTTGTGTCCACTATTACACCCATGTTTGGTCCATGTTTACATCCCTTTTTGCATCCAAGTTTGCCTCCTTTTTTCATTCAAGTTTGTGCCATTTTTTACATTCGTTGTTGTATCCACATTTGTTTCACCACAATTCATGCTAATTTTTATGCCTACTATTGCTCCCATGTTTTCTTCCACTTTTTCATCCATGTTTGCATCCTATTTTGTTTCCAAGTTTGCATCAACTATTACATCTAGTTTTTCATCCACTTTTGTGTCAATTTTTCTATCTTGATTTGCATCTACTTATGTTGTGTCCACTCTTCATCCAATTTTACATCTATTTTTGCCCCCATTTTTTTTGTTCACTTTTTCATTCATTTTCCAGCGCACATCATATTTTTTTCATTGATGATATTTCTTATGACATTGAAAATTATGAACAACTGATGACAATGTCAATAATTATAACGATGATGATAAGGAAGACGATGACGATGACATGAATTGCGATTGTTATGATAATGAAAATGATGATAAAGACAATGGGGGTTACAATGACAATGATCATCCAAGTTATCATCATCTGATCATCATTATCATTATTTTCATCTTGGTCATTGTCAACAATAATAATGACATGAATTATGATTATAATGTTCATGATGAAGCTGACAACAATTATGATAGAAATTCTATTAATTATGATGATGGGGATGATGACAATTATAATGACGATGATAATGGTAGTGATCATGATGATCATCGATCATCTCTAAAAAATAAAATTTTTACTTCTCTTGCATATATCATGTGTCCTAACAACCCTTTTCAAGCACTAGTAACATTTTTTGGGTTGATGATATTTCTTACGATACCTATAATTATGAACAATTGACGAAAATGTCCATAATCATGATGATGATGATGATGACGACATGAATGGTGATTATGACAATAATGAAATGATGACAATAATGATGATGATGATGGTGGAGATGATGGCGATAATGAATATGATGGCACTCCCTCTAAACTAGGGAGGTACTCATAATGAGACAAAAAAGTACTCTCATGTTGAAATATTCATATAAGAAGGGATCTGGATTGATAAGCATCAATGATGATTTACATCATCATAGCCAACATTGTCAAAATAGCAAGGCCTTGACTAACAAGTATCTCTCCCTTAGATCAGAGCAAAATGTTGGGAGGCATAAATTTGGACACCACTACCTCTCTAGGCACTTACCCCACCAAGATATTCACCAGGTATGTCCTCACGTGATAATTTCCTAATCCACTATCATAATATTTGACACCAGGAAATATCAATCCTCATGACTATTCTTTTCTTGGATTAATATACTTGACTTATGGTGGTTAATCATAGTCAAAGTAAAATTTCTCAAAGAATATTGTTCCTAGATGTTTATCCAATCCACCATTCTCCCTACTGGTGTCTTTATTAAGCTTACGACTTTTATTCCTGGCCATAGTACATGGTACATGGATAATATGGTGTCTACCCTCACTCCCTCTCAACCAAAGAGGAGACATCCACAAGCATAAGCTTTTCTTAAGAATACCCATCATTTTCATAGAGAATAACACCATTAATTTGTTTTCATTGCATGATACCTTTCTAATTAAGCATTCATAGATTTGTGGAAAAATATTTCCCCTTTTGTAATTTGTGACGAAATAAAATCAACAAGTGAAAGCCAAAATCATTAAATATACACTATAATGATTTATCTAAGTCTAAACTCTAAGGTTGAAGTGAAAATTCATGTAAATATTATATCTATGAGTTGTGCCAAACTTATGAAAAACTTATTCCCTAAGTCCTATATATAAGAAAAAGAAAAAGAAAGAAAAATAGGGCCCAATGAATGGTAACTCATGTATTCACTCCCTCTTTGGAAAACATATGAATGTATACACTCCTAGTCACACTTGATCACATGTTTGTGATGGTTAAATCATGAAGTCCTCTTTCCCCTTGCATTTTCACTTCATCATTTAAGCACCTAATTGAGGATCTATGGAATTTTTTTTGCCTAAGGGTTTCATGTCTACTCTTAGTTTACTTATGTCACACTACTGTCAATTTATGTGATGGAGTGAAATACATAAGTTTGTGGAGTTATTAGAATGGTGTATTAAGCTAGTCACCACACACACATGTATTACATCTCATTGATCCACATTTGTGGGTTGGAGACTCATTGCTTGACACCTTTAATGGAGACTACTTTAGGGCTTTAATGGTATAGCTTACAAAATATCTTGTTAAACATTGTGGTTCATCCTTTCCTTTCCTCGAGACACTTGATAATATTGAAGTCACTCTCAATAATCCATCGAGATGGGGAGTATAAATTACTTGTGCTGGAAATAGAATTGAGAAATAGAGGTTTTCCATTTGTGATATTGGAGTGATACACATTGGATACATGGTAGTAGTCCTCGATGTCAATTAACTAAAATTGTATTGTCATAATGCAAAAAGAGTTAAACATATTGGTAACCTTGATGTCTTGATCATTCCAAATAATAACAATTCTACCTAAGTATCTCTAAGCATCAATCGCTACTACTTGGAAATTCCTCCCCGATTTGCTAATTATATGAGGTAGAACCTCACTTAATATTTTTGTTTCTTATATCAACATTATTAATGGGTGCTTTGCATACCATTTTTATTTTAGGAGTCTTTGTTTTCCTTTACTATTGAGGCCCCTCATGTTCCATGAGACTATTTTCATCGAGAATTTACACAGAAAGGAAGTATAATGTGACTTAAAAAAACATGTTTCAAGATTTGAGTTCTTGGACAATTCCACTTCATGACTCCTATATTTCCTTAATCTAGGACCGAATGGTGAACTTGATGGCCTTAAGGGAAATTGACCAATGAAAATATAAAAAAGAGGTGACTTTTGACTTTATCACATACAAGTTAACATACTAAAAAAATATCCATAACAATTTCATTAATCAATGAATCAATAAAAAAAATATCCAAAACAATTTCATCAAGCAATGAATCATTACATTATAAAATATGATCTATAAACCCTTTGGGAAAGTTTTGCTAAACCATGCTAAAAAAAACATATTTAATAGTAATATTTAATAATAATATGGACAATAACACATTTTGATACATTAAATAACATGTTATCAAGCCTAAGAAATGTCACTAACAAGAAACTAAAAAACATGCAACTAATGGAAGTGACCACTCAAGGCCACCATAAGACAATTAATCTGTTAAGACCAAGATTAATGGGGACAGAGGTCTACAAAGGACAAAGAAAAACCTATTTTAACTTTATTGTTTTATTGGGTTCAAGTTGAACATCTCAAGATATAATGAAGCGCATAATTAGTTTTATTGCATTAAGAAAACCCAAGCACATTCTATAACTTAGCAAGGAAGAGAAGTATAATACCCATCTCAGCGACACAACACATGGCATTAAGTTATTTTTTTATATATATAATTTAAACTCCTATCATAAAATCACAAATTTAGCATGAATGGAAATCCATTTTTATAAAAACAAAATATCATTTTTCTTATAAAAAAATACCAAAAACTAAATATATATTTTTTAGAAGATAAAAAAAATACTAAAACTAAATATATATTAAAAACAAAACTAAAACATAGACAAAATAGAATTTGAATTTGACACTCTTCTTCACTTTCAAAAACTCATATGGTGGAATGTGATCTCTTTATCCTCATCTTTATCTTTTTCCTAAAAAATAAAAGCATACAAAAGCGGGAAAGAGCCATAAAGCATCGGGAAGCTTTTTCCTAAGCACAAAAGCATCTAAAAAGTGGAAAAGGCCATTTTTATATGATGAAACATTATTCACCCAAAAGATTTTTCCCAAATTGAACTAATGAGGAATTCGTGAAATCTTCATAGCCTTCACTTTCCTATTTATTGGAGGCTTCCATTGAAAAAATGATGGGAATTCTCGTATTGTCACGCTGCTCAGATCTATCTTGAGAGGGAGAGTTTTGGAGCTATGATTTGGGGGAGATGTTGTTGCAACTACATCTGATTGTTGTAACTTTCCTCCAACTCCTTTATTCATATATATTAGTTGTTCTTCCTTCCATATGTTCCTATTCATTCTTTACTTCTTCTATTTAACTAATGGATGTATGGAATTTTGGTTTGTATTTACTTATTCAATAATATTTATATGTTTCTGATAATTTCGATTATCAAGATATTATGCTGTGAAGGTTGCTTTATTCTCTCTCTTATGTGTAGGACCAAGCTTTAGAGCTAGCTAGGAGCACTTTCTAGCTATACTAAAAACTCCAAGAACTGCATGCAAGGACTCACAAGAATTCATTCTCTTTTTCTTAATCTATACTCTACATCTTGATCTACTAAGAATCCTAAGCCTTAGAACAACCTTTCTGGTAATTGGTTTGTCCTAGGTTTTCGGGATAAACTAAGAGGGTTTTATTTTCATCTAACCATGCATTAAATCCTACAGCAAAATGATATTTAGAAACTTTAATATATTTCACTATGTAAATGAACTTAGTAGAATGAACCCATAGAGGGGGTCATAAATGGAAATAAAGGTATAACTCTAAACAAGAAGCCAAAAGTGGATTTAACCATGGATGCAAAATTGGGAGTAGAGTTGGATGTTAAACTAGCCATCAAAACAAGATGCAAACAATGACACAAAAAGGGTTTTAAAGTAAAATAAAAAAAAGTGTTGCAACACTAGACACGAAGAAGGGAACAAAATAGGGCTTATGAAAGGATACTGAATTGGGCACAAACAAGGATGCAAAAATGGACTCCAAAATGAGGATTCAAAGAATGGTGTAAAATTAGGATGAAAAAAGGATGTAAGAAAAGACACAAAACAAGATGAAAATGGGACTAGAAAAGGATGAAACCAAGGATGTCAAAAATGATGCATAACTAGATGAAAATTCAAACTAAAATCTAGGTGCAAAATAAGATGCAAATGTGGACACAAAATGTGGCAGAAAAAAGGATGCAAATTTGGAAGCCAAAAAGGATGAAAAATTAGATACTAGAAAGGATGCAAATTTGGACATAAAAGATGGTGCAAAATTGGACACAAAAAAAGAAAAAATGGTGCAAAATTGGGCATAAAAATGGCTCAAATTTGGATGCAAATTGAGATGCAACATTGGATGTAAAATGAGGTGCAACAAATCATTCAAAACTTGGTGAAAAAACAAATGCAAAAGTAGACGAAAAAAATGGCTCAAAATTGAACATAACAATAGACACAAAATGGATGCAAAGGTTGTATACAACATATGGTTCAATAGGATGAAATTAGTGCTCAAAGGATGCAAATTGGATGCAAGAAATGCTGTTAAAAATGATGCTAAATTGGATGAAACAAATGATGCAAAATTAAATGCAAAATATCATGCAAAATGGGATGCAAAAAAAGGAGATAAATAAAACGAAAAACTGGATGCAAAAAATGGTGCAAAAATGCATGCAAAATTTGACACTAAATCAGATTCAACAGATGGTGCAAAATTGGATGGAAAAAATGCTGTAAAAAAGGGAGAAAAACTAGCACAAAAATAAATGTAAAAATAAGTACAAAATTATAAGCAAAAAATGGCATAAGACTAGATGCAAAAATTGGCAGAAACTGAATTTGAAAAAAGGAAGTAAATCAGATGCCAAAGATGGTGTAAAAATCGATGCAAATTATTACACAAAAATAGAAGCAAAGAATGCCACAAAAGAGGAAGAAAAAAATGATGCAAAAATAGATGCAAAAAATGGCACAAAACTAGAAGCAAAACTTGTTGTAAGAACAAATGAAAATCTTGGTGCAAAATATGATGCAAAAAATGATGGAAAATTTGGCGTAAAAAAGATGCAAAATTTGGTGCAAAAAAGGATGCTTTAAAAATTGTACAATAGAGCTAGATTTAGCGCGAGGCTGCTCATCCTAATTGAGAAAAAAATGCACTAAAATTTTGTGCTAAATCTACTGCATATTGCCTATTTTGTTGTAGTGTATTAAGCATGGGACTACTTCCTAATGATTTATAACTCATGCGTAAATCTACATTCCTTCCTACAGGTAATATCCATATCAGTTGGTTTGACCTTGTGATCTTCCGACGAGCTTCCTTAGCTAACACTCATTCGCTCTTTGTATAGGTTGGTCTCTATGGGTGCCTCTTACTAGTTATGGCACATATGCCTCTTCTTATTTGGCAGCTTTGTTTAATAAGAATAACTCCTATAGAATGGGAGACAAATGACTCACTTAATGAGCACCCATCTTGGGTTACCTATACATCTACTTTATTTTCACTATTATATTAGGGACTTAAAAAGAAGGCCTCATTTTGGCAACTATAGTATTAATGAGTGGTTGTACTAGCACCTTCCGGATTATTGTTTTTACTACTAGAATATATCATATTATATATAATATAAATATAATTGTTTCTCCTTTCAAATTTAAAGTCTATTGTTGTCTGAACATTGCTTCTTTTTAATTTCCGATAAATTGGATGGTTAGTTCATAGACTACTCTAGCTCGATAAGGAAATGTAATTATCTTCCTTGACTTATGGAAATTTAACATTTATATGACAAATATTTCTTGTATTGAGAAGAAGTGATGTACATATATACTCGTATCAAATGAGTATCAACCTCATTTGATATCTATAGTCTCTGCTATTTTTCTCCCTATTAATGGTGTCTTGATTTCTAAACAATAACTACAGGGTATTAGTGCATCAGACTTAGTCATAGAAAAATGTTAATTATCAATCTTGTATAGTCCCTCGTACACTTTAACACCCCTCTTCATTGGTTAGATAAAGAGTCCTCCTAAGTGTTTTATTCTCCATGGGTTTGAGAACCTATTGAACTTTTATAACTCTCCCCTCTTGAGTATGCTTGAGCTCCACCAATTTGGTATCGCTCTTGGGTTTGCTAAGTATGTTATTAGGATTTATATAGGCTAGGAAACGAATATAATAATATATACCACTAAATTTTGTGTCCAAATTTTTTGTAACGAAAAAAACAGAGTATTAATATTTGTAAAAAATTAAGAATTTAAGTGTATAAGTTGACTTTTCCTCTTCCTGGAGTAGTCCGTGCACACCCATTAGCCTTGTCATGGGGAAATATCTTATGATAATGCTTAATCCAAACATTATGGGTCCCCGATATATTTGTCTAGGAAGATAATAACAATTTTCATTACCATATCCAAGCTCACGCACAATTCCCGTCTATCATAATCTTTCTTTATTTACATCATAAATGCATATACGAAATTCCCTTTTCCTTCATAATAAATCAAGCTTTACACTTTCTATGTGTAATTTTACAGTCACTCTCCAATAACATAATACCTACATGCATGTTAATCTAATATATATACACTATCATATATAGAATTAATTGCATGTACAGTCATTTCACCCTTTTGATTTAACTACTAATATGTGCCTACGATTTATATATCAATAACTTTTTCATAATCCAACCAACCATAAAAAACATGACTACTAATAATTGATCTATGCAAATAAAAAATATATCATATTTTCTTATGGATCACCTTTGGGAAATACACCTTTCGATTCAACCATGAACTACAACTTCCAGTTCCCCCCGAACCAGGGTATGCTTTCCAAGGAGATCAAAAAACCCTTTGATTCTCCACTAATGTATTTTATAGATTTCCTTCCCCAGGAAAAATTTCCTTAGTTGCGTCTTGCTTTTCTTGGGTCTCCTAACCCACTTGCCTAGGCTTTCCTTTCTTTTCTTTCATTCAAAAGAAAATGTTTCTCTCTTTTTTCTTAAAGACACCTTTTCTCTCTAGCGACGCTTTGTTCCACCCATATTTAAAATCTTTCTACAACTAAGTGATTTAATGGACCTTTTTTTCCCGTCTCATTAAATCTTGTTCGCTACCTCCCAGGGATTTTGAGGAGTCATTTTTGGTGAGGATTTATTTTTCTCTCATTCATTAAGGATAATTTTTCAATTTTGGAAAGAATCCCTTAACTCAAGTGTTTCTTTCCTAAGAAGGTTTCCATTTTTTTAATTAATAAAAAACTTATTTATTACGTCATAATACTTTACTACTCATATAGATTCCAGACAATTACATATTTCCCTCCATCAAATTTACAACTAATTCAATATAAATATAGCAAGACGTTAACATAAAGATGGAGGGGTGTTACATGGCCCCCCTTTTATTCAATACCATCCTCGGTGTTCATTGTTTCATCACTTCAATTTTGAAACAACGTCAGATATGCCTCATGAATTTTGTCCTCTAGATCCCATGTAGCCTTTTGAGCTACATAATGCTTCCAATGTACCTTAACTTGAGTGACGACTCAATTCCATAGAAAGATCTCTTTCCAATAAAATATGCAGAGTGGCTATGGTAGGAAATCTCCTTCATGGTCCACCTATATCAAATTCCAATTGATTACATGAGACTTATCATGGGCATATTTTTTTAACAAAGATACATGAAAAACATTGTGCACTTTAATATCGCTACGAAAATCCAATTGATATGCTACTACACCAATTATGTCCAACATTTTGAAAAGACACACATAATTGCGGTGCCAATTTTATATAGGTCTTGGTTATTAAGGTACTTTTCCTTGATTTTACTCTTAAGTAAACATGGTCTTCAATCTTAAATTCCTTATGAATTTTTGTCTTGTCTGCATAATTTTTCTACCTATCTTGTGTTGTTTTAATTTTCTGCCTAATCCTTTGTACCACCTATTCCATTTCTTGCAAAGTATCTGGACCTAATATCAATCTGTCCCCTGGTTCTTTCCAACTAAGAGGTTTATGGAATTTTATGCCATACAAAGCTTCAAAAGGACTCATTTTTATTGTATTTTCGTAGATGTTGTTGTAAGAAAATTATGATAAATGTAGAAAATAATCCCATTTGGTAGGCCTCTCCATGATGTACATACTCAACATATCTTCCAAGATTTGTTTTTTTCTCTCTATTTGTCTGTTTATTTGATGGTGATATGCACTATTGCAATTAAACTCAGTTCGCATGCCCCCAAATAGATCTTTCCAAAATTCACTGGTAAACTTCACGTCCCTGTTAAACACTACCATATTTAGCACTCCATGTAGTCGGAAATTTTCCTTCATGGAAATATTGGCAATCTATGTTATTCCATAACTAGACTCCACCGATGTAAAATGTGCTTCTTTACTTAAGGTTTCCACCACTACCAGAATGGAATCATGTTGTTACTTTGTCTTTGGTAATTCTGTAATAAAATCCAATGAAATCATTTCCCATTTCGATTTAGGGATGGGTAGCAGGTTCATCAATCCAACAAGGTGTTTATGTGCTGCCTTTACTTATCGACATTCTAAACACATTGATACGTATTTTTCCACCTAGTTTTCCATGCACGGCCAAAAATATTATTTTATCAATGTTGTTATCATCTTTTGATATCAAGGATGGTATGAATATGGTTTCTTGTGATATTCATTTAGTATCATTTTTTTTAGAGAACTCACATTAGGGACATATAATCTATCTTTGTAAATTATCAATCTTTCAGAATTTTCAACATAACCTAGAATTTATGTTTTCTACCATTTTCGTTGAATTTACACATATTTGGGGTCATGCTGTATTAAATTCTAAATTTTCTCTATCAAATTTCTGCAAATAGTACTAACAGATACTCCCATTAAATCATGTGCATGTCCATTTAAGGCATATACTATTTTATTTTCCTTGCCTTTTATGTGTCTAATGTTAAACTGAAACTCACTGAGAAAATCCAACCATCTCGTCTATCTAGCATTTAGATCCTATTGTCTGAAAAGATATTTGAAGGTAATATAATATGTTACTAGAGTAATTTTCTTTCCTAAAAGGTAGTGTCTCCACATCTTTAAGGCATATATAACTACAACCAGCTCTAAAGCATATATAACATAATTCTTTTCTTGTGTTTTCAGTTTCCGAGACTCATCAGCCACTACTAAATTTTCTTGCATCAAAAATATCCCTAGACCTTCCAATCAAGCATACATGCAAGCGATGAATTCATTATTTGGGTATGCAATGTTTAGTGTCGGAGCTACTGTAAACAATTGTTTGAACTTGTCGAAACTTTCATGGCATTTGGTTGTCCATTCAAACCTTGTTCCCCTTTTATGTAAAGAGGTAATAGGATAAGCTAGTTTAGATAAGCCTTCAATAAATCTTTGATACTATCCTGTGATTCCCATAAAGGAGAGGAAAACTGACACATCCTTTGGTATGGGAAAAATTAAAATATCCCTAACTTTATCACGATCAACAAAATGTCCCTCCATTGAAATGATGTGACCCAAATACTGAAATTTGTCCTTATAAAATTATAATTTGCTATTTTTTCATATAGGTGATGTTCCCTTAAAGTTTGTAGGACTAATTTCAGATGTTCTTTGTGCTCTGCTTCATCCACGAAATATACTGACATATCATCTATAAACACTATCACAATATTATCAAGGTACTTATGAAGTACATTGTTCATTAAACACATAAAGGTTGTTGGTGCATTAGTAAGACCAAATGGTAACACTATGAATTTGTAGTGACCCTATATAGTTCTAAAGGTTATCTAATGAATATCTTCATCTTTTATTCTTAGCTGGTGATAGTTGGTCCTCAAGTTAATTTTTGAAAATATGGTGGCTCCCCTCACTTGATCGAACAAATCATCGATACGAGGTTGCGGATATTTATTTTTGATGGTTAACTTATTAAAGTGTCGATATTTGATACAAACTATAAATTTTCCATCCCTTTTCTTGACAAACAGAATAGGGCCCCCCATGGTGAGACAATGGGTCTAATGTATCCTTTATCTAGTAGTTCCTCGAACTACATCTTCAGGTGCCATAGATCTGACATACTCATTCTATAAGGAGCTCTAGATATTGGGGTGACACTTGGTACTACGCCAATGGAGAAATATATGTCTCTGCGGGGAGGTAAACGTGGGATTTCCTCTCGGAATACATCATGAAAATTATTAATGATTGGCAGTGTCTCCAAATTTCCCTTTTGTGTTTGTTCTTTATCTATTTCCACTTGCACCATGTATAATTGACACAATTTTCTTACACTCCCTTTTAGCTGTAAAGCTGAGATATTTCTTATTGACATTGATTTGTTTATACATCTAATTAACTAGGCTTGCCCATATTGAATCACACAACTTGATATTTTCTCTAAACAGTTTGTAACAAATCCCTCGTTATCCAACTAGTCCATACTTATTAACACATCATATGATCCTAAAGGTAGAATATTTAAATGTACTTATGTAGAATTGCAATTTAGGTTGATGGGACACTAGCTTATTTGGCTGGTTACCTTTCTTTTTGTGATTGTTGTAACTGTACCGATCATGTATTCTTAAAATTTTCATATTTTAATTTAAATTTTCCCACAAAATGGGGGCTAAGGTAACCATAAATGGCCCTTGGATCAATTAAAACAGAAATAGATTAGTTTAAAATGGTACATTAAAAATTGATCATCGTACATTGATGCTCCACATGTATATCCTCTAATCTGTCACTTATCCTAGGAATGTTTCTTCCAATGTCATTCATTGGGTTGCCTCATGGACAACTTAAATATTCTTAATGGATCTGGGATTATGCGGGTAGTCTCTAAATAGATGTCGTTCGCCACATCCTGATCACTTCATCAACTCTCTCTCCTTGGCCCCATTGATCTTTTTATTATTAAACTCCATGAGTTTTGACCTAGTTTGACACTATGGAGGTTTATTTAGAAACCCCTTATTGAACCTCTTTCACTGATGGTCCTTCCAAAAATTCTTAACATAATGTTACACAATAATTTTTCATATCTCCTATTCACTTCCCAATTCGTATCCCTAAGTGCCATATCATTCAGTATTGTGTATCATATCCATCATGATATACAAACCAAAACCTCCCTGAAGAATCAAAGGAAGGCTACCTTGAAATCATTCTAGAGAAGGTTGCCCAAAAACCTAATTTTTGGCATGAGCACGTTTTTCTCCACTGCCTGCCCGTGTTGATGCCAGGTTTCTCATTTATCCACTCCTACTTCCAGCATGAGTTTTCATAGGAAAACCTACACTAAACTCCTTCTGACAGGCTTTCCCAAACTGGAGGAGAAGCTTCGCTCACTAGAACCTTCGAAAATGACAAGATAGATATTGGTTGTTGTTGATATGTTCAAGCTCTCTCATTTGGGCATCTTGACCTTATCATCATGGGATTTTTCCTTGACATGTGGACCTTCCTCCCTCTCTTGTGGATTCCTCACTCACTCTCCCTTCCTATAAATTCAACCCCTTGCATTCCCAAATGGTTGGTCATTGATTGTTGCATCCCTATGCTATGAGTATTCTTACATGCTACTGATTCTAGCTTGGGGAGTGCATGAAGTGTCTTTTATTGACTTGGAGATCCACCAAAATGAGTGCTCCAACATCAAGGCATAGGTTGTATTCTTTCCTTTTTAGTTTCTTAATATATACATATGATGTTCACTTTGCATAATTTTGTAAATGTTTATGGTATTAGCTTAATGTTCCATGATTTGTTATGTATTTTATGTTTGATGTATGTTATATATGCTCTCGTATCTTGCATATTACTTTGATCTTCTTGCAGGTTTCCAGACATGAAGAACAACTAAGCAGTGAGGCCTACAATGAAAGATTCAAAGCCATCTCTAATGATTGGGCATTTAGCATCAAAACAAGGTAGGTTCCTCCTTCTTCTTACATTTACCAAGCATAAGCTAGGAAAGTGTGTATTAGATTGTTTGTTTTGTTGGTAGACCCACACATTGGTCTAGAGGGATCACCTATGTTTGCAGACAGGATTTTCCTTCACAACAAAATGGCAACTCCACTGGGGATGCTATAGCATGTTCATCCTCCTTTCTCAACTGATCTCTTAATTAGTTTGACTGGACATCATGTTCTTAGTTAGTTTGAGTTAATATAGGTCTACACAATCACTGGTTACTATATTAGAGTTCTTAGTCTAAAAGAGTTTGTGAATTTTTTTTTTTTTTTTTTTGCTTTTTTTCCTTGACCAAAACGTTTATGGATCTAATAGTAGCACTACTAGCACACTTTTTTCTTAAAAGAGACACTTTTATCCCTTGTTCAACACTTGTTTGGCCTTAACAACCACGCTGATCTTTGAGATTGACAAAAATCTAGGTTTTCTCTGTCAAATTCCAGTGTTTTTGAGCCCTTGAGATCCTATTTTGTATTATATGACTGGTTTTTGTTAATATTTGGATTCATTACCTTATTTTATTAGAAAATCCTTACTTCTTTGAGCTTTCAAGTGTTTAAGTACAATTCGATTGATTTTAGGGTTTATAGGTCGATTAGTTTTTTGTTGTCGTTGTTGGTGTCATTAAGATGCTTCCTTTGCTGACTCATTGAGTGTTGTTTTCTATGGAAATCATTGAAAGCATCATTTTTCATTTGTTTTAACTTGTCTTTGAAAATTTACTTTTCATGAAAATGCATTAGATTAGTTGCATTGAAAATTTATTTTTGAGATTCATCACTAAAAATATATCACATTTTTTGGTAATTGAAAGCTAAAGACTATATTAGTTGCATCAAATCATTCAAAACAAAAACAAAAGAATAATTTATATAGGTGCTTCTTAGTAAAGTAAATCATTTTTCTTTTGAAAATTTTTCATTTAGGATAGTGAAAAGTGAAAATCATTTTTACTTTTGGCATTGCATTTTGAAGACGAAAGTGAAAGTTACTGAAAGGACTTTTGTTTGATGCATTATTAATTGAAATTTCTTCCCTTGATTAGTCTAGATTTCATTGAAACACAATTTTTTTTTCTCATATAGCTCCATCTTAGGTTTTTAGGTGACATCGTTTTGAGCCTTAAAATTGAAACTTAATTGAAGATAAACTTAAAATTTACCTCAATTAACCTAAGGAGCATTTGGAACATAACAAAAAAGTTTAGAGTTCTAGGCTAGAGATGTGTTCTGACTTCTATAAACCTAGAAACTATTGTTAACTGCCCGCATTGTATCCCGAAGGTGAAATCTCGTTCCATTACGAAAGTACATCAAATGTTCTCCAGTACTCTAGGGTACATCGGAGACACTCTAGTGTGGCAAGTATATGGGAATGCTCTCACTGAACGGTTATGGATTAGACATTGCTAACACAGACATTTGCTCCTTGTACCATCACATATATATTGGGAGACCCCAATAGGTTGATATATTTTAGCCATAGGTAACTAAGTCAACCACCTCGTAGACGTGATACACCAAACAAAACATTTGAGGAGATCGACTGCCATACGTTAAGTCCTTGGTTTCGCATAAGGTTTTTATGGTTGTTCATATATACTTGGTAAACGCTCTTGACTAGCTTATCCCTTTTTTATTTTATTTTGTTTTGTTAATTTCTAAAATCAATTAATTGAACACATAACAACATCCTTCCTGTCGAAATACTCCTTAGGAGATCTTAGGTTCATATTAATGGCAACATTTACTGAGTCTACCAAAGAAGGAAACCCCTCTGATGGGAACCCTAGTTCTTTTCCTTCTTTTGGAAATACTGGTGCTTCCTATATGGCAATGTTGTCCCTTCTTGGATTGACCATTGGTCTTCTAGTTTGGTTATTTTTTACGTCGATGATTCCGAGTTTCCAAACTACTTTTCAGCCAACTTCTCCTCCACCTAAAAAACATCGACGTCATGTTTATCCTAAAATTGACTCCTCGCCTTCTATGACTCCATCATGACCAGAACTAGTTGCTATCCTTTTATACCACTTGTTCTTCCAGGCATAGTCATATTTTGGATCTTTTCTGACTCTCAAAAAATGAAAAGATCATCGAGTACTTGTCACTTTGAACTCATAAAAGTAAATGGGATGGCATCTACTCAATATAAGTTTAACCCTTTTCTAGACTAAGATAGACTATTGTTCGAAAAAGGAACACCTTAGTCAAACGTGGCTAAGAGGTTCTCTTGGATATTGTTTTCTACCTTATCAGGTTTAAGAGATGATTTACGAAAAGGAACCTTCTGATTTTTCTTTTTGGCTTCTCTTTTGAACTCTCTAAACATGAAAAAGATGTCTAGTTTCACCTCCGTCGAACTCGTAAAACTTAAACAATGCAAGACTTGTCACCATGACGAGACCAAGTTCCTCCTTCCTATGTATCGTAAAACTTATTAGGATGGATTCATCCGAAGGGTGAACTTATATGGCAAGCATATGCTATCACTTTCAAGCTTGCGATAAAAATATATGGGATACTCGCAAGAAATGGTGGTAGAAAAAGTGAAAGTGTTCATCTCTTGTATCTCGTAAAGGCAACATGTCACTCTTGAACATGACACTCATCTGTTGCTTGTGTCAAGCTTTGGATATCCTCACTTTGTCACTTTCCTTCCTGGGTTTGGTGAATCCATTTTCCCTCTCATATGATTATACTACCTTTTCATCATGACCTTTGATCTTATATTGAGTCAAATTCTACCAAATTCTATAGTCGTGTCATCAACATGCTCAAGAGAAGTTCCATTTGTAGTTATTTACTGCCTGTACACTATCTCACTTTCTGCCATAGTCCCGAATCATGCTTATGTACTCTACTACATCCTTTGCTTCATGGCGATGATGTGGGATTCATTATGGAACTCCTTCGATGGATAGTTTCCCATTGACTTTAGCTCATTATCCAGGAAGATGATCTAGGAATCCCCTTCCAGTATCTTAGAGCTTGAATGCCTCAATAACAAGTTCCTCACATTTTATGATGGGCTTACATCATTGACCTTCGATTGGATGACCTCATGGATGTTTGAGTTCAGTTCCATTATGGACATTCGTGGATTGTGCTAATTGTACCTTGAGATCCATTTCCATTATTGGTGGTTTCTCTTGTGCTTGTTAATAGTTTACATCATTGGCCAGTAATCAGGTGGTTTTCTATCACGTTCAAATTAAACACATCTATTCATGTCTTGGAATTCATACATTGGTTGGGTCGAGATGAAGAGCAAGACCCTGGATTTTATTTGATACAATCTAGGTTCGATGGAGTTATGAGTCATTCTTGATTTTACACATGTCTCCTCTGGAGGGATGGCTGCAACAATAATGTATGTCCATATTCATGATCCTTTCTATTCAGATGACTACAACCATACTGAGGATCTTTTCGCATGATCCCTTTTATATGAATGGTTGCATCCATACCATAAATTCATGTATTATTAGATGCATATTCCTTTATCATTGGGAATTATCATCAAAACTTTCGGATATGTATGTATGTATGTATGTATGTATGTATGTATGTATGTATGCTTGATTTGTAGGTCTCCTGACAGTTTTGTTCTTGTCCTTGCACCGACTTGTAAAGCATCTCAACCATCACTCCATGTTCTGCTTTCATGCTTTAAGGGGCATCTGTTACACAATATTTTGTCATATCTCGTGTTCACTTCTTGTGCCATATCCTGGAGTGCGAAAACATTGACCACTGTGCAACATATCCTTCGTGATATATAGACCAAAACCTCCCTGAAGAATCATAGGAAAGTTTCCCTGAAATCATTCTCGAGAAGGTTGCTTAGAAACCTAATTTTTTCCATCAACTCATTTTTCTCCCTGCCTTGTCGTGCTTATGGCAAGTTGCTTAGTTATACACATGGCTACTAGCATATGTTTTCATAAGAAAACTTAGGTTGAACTCCTTCTGGAAATTTTTCCCGAACTAGAGGAGAATCTTTGCTCACTAGAACCTTCAAGAATAACAAGCTAGATATTTGTTGTTGGTTATATGGTCAATTTATCTCATTTGGGCCTCTTGATATTATCATCATCAGATTTTCCGTTGATATGTAGACCTTCCTCCCTCTCTTGTGGACCCCTAACTCCCTCTCCCTTCCTATAAATTAACCCCCTTCCATTACCAAATGGTTGTTCATTGATTGTTGCATCACTATGCTACAATTATGCTTACATGCTACCCATTCTAGCTTGGAGAAGGAGTGTTTGAAGAGTCTTTTCTTGGAATTTGACATCCACCAAAAGGAGGGCTCCAACATCAATGCATAGGCATTATGCCTCCCTTTTTAGTTTCTTAATATATACATCTGATGTTCACTTTCCATAATTGTGTAAATGTTTATGGTATTAGCGTAATCTTCCTTGATCCGTTAAGTAGTTTGCATTTGATGTATGTTATATATGCTCTTGTATCTCTCATAATAATTTCATCTTCCTTGTAGGATTCCAGATGTAAATAATAGCTAAGGAGTGAGGCCTGGAGAGAGATATTTAAAGCCATCTCTAAGGATTGAGTGTTTAGCATCAGAACAAGGTAGGTTCCTCCTTCTTCTTACATTTGTCAAGAATAATCTAGGAAAATGTGTATTAGATTGCTTGGTTTGTTTGTAGACCCACTCATCAGGCTAGAGGGATCATCTTTGTCTGGAGAGTGGATTTTTCATCAGAAAACATAAGTGGGCTTATGTTGTTTTTATCCTATTACTATTTTGTTCCTATCCTTACCTTGCCAAGATTTTAAGCCTTCACCTCAATTCTTGAAAATCTGATAGCACAACCTTTCTTTTGTTACTGGCTCATGTTTTAATATTTTCAAACTCAATCATTTCTTTATAATGGTCTTGTATGAAGTTCAAAAATAGTTGTACCTTGGCTTTCTCCTCTTTAATATAAGGGACATGTCACAACAAATTGGTAATTTAGCTAGAAGGCCATCCATTGTTAATGATCGCAGTCTTAGTTCAGTAAACTCCCTACCTATATCATCATAATACCATTCATTTAGATATTGGGACTTGATTTACTTTCGAAATTCCTCCTAGGACAGTGGCTTCTCCTCTAAGGCATGTACTATTTTGGCCTCTTCCCAGGAGAGAGCATCTTTTCATTGTATCTGGTAAATGGACAATCTTGCTTTCAAATTTCTCTCATAATCATACACCTGAATTTTCGTGGTCATATTGAAGATCTAATCCTCTGCATCCTCTTCCTTTTCTCCATTGAAGGTAGGGGGTTTTATTTTCTTAAACTCCCCTAATAGTTCTACATTCTTCTCCCTTTTCTGATTTCAGGGATAAGTCCTATCTGAATCACCTCCACTTTAAAACTTCTATTATTCCATCTCCCCAATCTTCCTTTTTGTTTCCTTTCGATCCAATACTCTATGGCTAGAATTTTCTATCAATTCTCTTATCATTATTTCCTACTCCTCACTAGATTATAGCAGGCGCTCATTTTTGTTTCTAAGATGAGAAAATTCTTGCTGCAAATTCCTGATAATATTCATAAACTCACATGTTGGTAGATTACTTATGTTCCTCGACTCCATGTATAACTATTCTCCTTATTCTACCATTGAAGGGTGGTCCTCTACCATTTTATAATTGTCTCATTTACTTTAATACCTTATAGAAAACACACACTAATAATAGGATATCACTATTTGATTCAACATTTAAGTTTTACACATCTCAAGTTAGTACTGTGGTGGTTACTTTTAGGCCTAGTTTTTGAAACCAGGCTCTTATACCATTTGTCATGTTTCCTATCCTTTCTATTTTTTATTTTCATTTCCAAAATATAAATATAACGAAGGTTAGCTAACATCCTATTTAATACATATAATAATTACATTTTCCCCTTGTCATAAATAATAAAAAAAACTTCAATATTATGTATTGTTATTGTACCCTTTCTTACCATATCATATTCTCGGTTGGATATCTAGTTAAGATTATGCTAATTCCCTATACCCTTAGCACCAAGGAAAAGGAAATAATGAAAGTAGTTTACCCATAGTCTAGAGGGTTCACTATAATTTCATGTCAACTGCGGGCGGCGTTTATCATGAACCTATTAAAATCATCCACAATACCCCTATTCACACACCCATCAGATAATATTCAGTAAAGTGTTGAGGCAAATGTTAAATATTTATATTTTATAAATCCCATGGTGGAGACCTATTCTACTAACCCTAATCCATATAATTTTCTCCCTTCGCCTCATTTGCTTGTTTTTTTTTGCTAAGAAGGTGAGTCTTTGTTCCATCATGTGCGGCTCTAAAACAAATTATTCGATAACTAGACATATGTGTTTTCATTTCTAATGTTTGTGGAGTGCTATCATCTCCTCTTCACTTGCTAAGACAACTGGTAAATGTGTTAGCCATGGTTATGACATGAATTTCTCGATTTCTCTTACAGTATTTAGTAGGATGGTTTTATCTTTGGTAACCCTTTATTTTTCAACATTATTCGTTCTTTCTCTGCTAAATTTTCACATGTCGTTGAGTTGGGTCGAAGGATACCTAAATTTTGCAGTTAATATATTTGTCAGGTATGGATACTCCATAAGTATTACCTTTGATTTCCTTTAGTCCTAGGCCAAGTTGTGAACAATAACCCTTAATACTTCTAGGTAATCTCTTCACTGTTGAGGTTGTCACTTCAATGTAAAATCTAAGTGAAAGGGTTTTCTTTTTTTTTTTAGTGAGCGTGACAATCCATGGGTCCAATACTCATAGTCTCTATGGCTCGTAGGGTCATTGTTTTGGATATTTTTATAGGAGAAATGGGTCTTCACTTGGGAATTTTTTCCTCAACTTGAGTAATGGCTTATGTAAGTTGACCGTGAGGTGCTTATGAATCGATCACATTTTCCAAATTTGTTTTGATTCATTGTAGCTAATGTTGGAGTCACGATTGTCCTTACACCAAAACCCGCAAGTGTTAGTAAATAGACACATCGCTAGATTTAAGCACATGCCACGAAACACATGGGGAGCATTGACCTTTGACACCGCCATTAACACTAAGCCAAAAATCTCCCCCCCAACGCGAGCCCAATGTGTTTCAAACTCGAGACCTCTAGCTCTAATACCACTTGTTAGAAAATTATATATTACAGAGCAATGGAACACATAGAATATTGCATAAATATAAACACAAAAAACACATAAAACCAGAGAGACACAGATATACATGGTTCACCTAGTTTGGGCTACATCCCTCCCGAACAGTTATTCCTTCCTTTCTATTATCCATAAAAGTGAAGAGACACAACCTACATTAGATCTGTTGTAATATCCTTTGTTTTCTCTCACAGTCTCACCTCTTTGTTTCTCGCTCGGAGAATACACATCTATTACACAACCTCAAAAATACATTGCCTTCATACAAAGAGAGGGATTTCCTTTTAGGGAAAAAAACCCTAAACTAAACATAAGTTCTACCATTAGATCATCTGCCTAATGAATGGCCCAGATTGACTAGAATTTACTATACTTTTACAAGGCAATTTTATGTCTATTTTTAGCTTCGCAGGCGTTGCCCCCGAAACCCCTATCAGGGGACCGCTGGCCCCTGGACCCCCCAACCCGCGGGATCTGTCCCTCCAAACCTCCATGGGGGTGACAATTCGCCCCCCACACTCCCTTGCGTGGAGGGGTGTACAAAATTCCTAGGGTATACATCCAGCTGAAACAAAGACCTCTACATAATCATGCTCCACACCCAATAGTTAAGGGTTGATTTCCTTTATGGTTCCACCAGTTTTTGTTTCCTCAATGAAGAGTACAACTTGTCTCAAATCTAACGCTGACAGCCATATGGAATTTATTTTTTTCAAAAATTAATATCCAAGGTCTTTTGGATTTAGGTATCCACTCCTCCTCTATGATTATGCTTTTTCTCTTTTCCTCTTCTTCTTAAACATCACATTACTTCCTAATGCATTATAATGCACTCCTAAATCTACACTCCTTCCTATAGGTAATACCCAGTTCATTCAGTTTGACTGTGTTTTTTCGATAAGCTTCCTCAGTTAGTGCTTGTTCACTCTTTATACATGTTGGACTCTATGGGTTCCTCTTACTATTTATGATGCACATACCTCTTCTCTATGTTGTATCTCAGTTTAATCAGGATCAATCCTATAGAATGGGCAAGAAGTGGCTGGTTTAATGAGCACCCATCGTAGGTTACGTATACATGTACGTTGTTATTACTATTACATTATGGTCTTAGTAAGAAGGCCTCCTTTTGACCATTGTAATATTAAAGGAGTGTGTTGTTTTGGCACCTTCCAGGTTAGTTTTTTAACTACTGGAATAGACATATATACTCCTTTTGAATTTAAAGACTAGTGTTGTATGAAGATTTCTTCTTCTTAATTTACGATAAACTAGTTGGTCAATTTACTATCTACTTTTGTTAGATAAGGAAATTTAATTGTCTTCCTTTCTTTAAGGACATTTAACATTTATCTGAAAATTATTTCTTATATTGAGAAGCGTTGGGGTACATAGATACTCATATTTACCTTGCTTTATATCCATAATATCTGGTATTTTCCTCACTATTAATGGTGTCTTCATTTATAAAAAATAACCACAGCGTATTAGTAAATCAGAAGTATCTTACAAAAATTTTAATTATCAATCTTGTATAGTCCCTCCCACACTTTACCTCCCCTCTTCGTTGTTTCGATAAAGAGTCACTGTAAGTGTTTTATCCTCTATGGGTTTGAGAAGTTGTTGAACATTCACAACTCTCCCATCTTGAGTATGTCTGAGTTCAACTAACCTTTTGTTATGCTTGACTATGGCAAGGATGCTATTTGCATTTATCTAGTTGAGGAAAAAAATATAATAATATATACCACTAAATTTTATGTTTAAAAATTTTGTAACAAAAAAATTTGAGTCTCAATAATTGTACAAATATTTATAATTTCAGTGTATAAGTTGATTAGTCATATTCATGGAGTAATCTGTTCACACCCATTTGCCTTGTCATGGGGCGGAATCATATGGAAAAACTGAATCACACAATATGGGTCCCCTATATAGTTATCTAGGAGAGCAATAACAATTTTTGCTACCATTTCCAACTCACATGGGCACAATTCCCATCTATCACAATATTTCTTTATTTACGTCATAACTACAGATATGAAATTCACATGTCCTTCATAATAAATCAATATTTACACTTTCTATTTATAATTTTACAGTCACTCTCTAGTAACAGAATACTTGCATGCATATAATAAACTAATAATATATATATAATATATATATATATAATATATATATATAATATATATATATATATACATAAAGAATTAATGACAGGTATTGTCATTTCACATCTGTTCGATTTCACCACTAATATGTGCCTATGATTCATGTAACAATTTTTTTTCATAATCCAACCAACCATAAAATCATGAGTACAAATAATTGATTTTTGTAAATAATGGATCTATCATATTTGCTTCTGGAACACCTTTGGGAAATCCATGTTTCCACCCAACCATGAATTGCATCCATCAGTTCTTGCTGAGCTGCGATATGCTTGCGAAGGAGATGAACAACCCCTTTTATTCTTCACTAATGAATTTTATACATTTCATTCCCCAGCATACGTTTCCTTAGCAACGTCCCTCTTTTCTTTGGTCTGCCAACCCACTTTCATAGGCTTTCCTTTCTTTTCTTTCTTTCGAAAAAAAGGTATTTCTCCCTTTTTCCTTAAACCCATTTTTCTCTCCCGTGACACTTTATTCCACCCATACTTAGCATCTTTCTATAGCTAAGTGATTTAATGGACCTTTTTCTTGTGTCTCATTAAATCTTGTCCGCTACGTCCTACGGATTTTTAGGAGTCCTTTTTGGAGAAGATTTATTTTTCTCTCATCCATCAAGGACAATTTTCCAATTTTGACAAGAATCCCTTTACTCTAGTGACTCTTTCCCAAGCAAGTTTTTAGTTTCTTTTATTAATAAAAAACTTATTTATTACATGATAATACTTTACTCTTCATATACATTCCAAACAAGTATGGGTTTCCTCCCATCAATTATGCAACTAATTCAGTATAATATGGAAAGACGTTAACATAAATGTAGATGGGTATTACATCCGTACTCCCTCTCACACAAGAGTCAATTGTATTTCCCCCTTGAAAGAGATAACACAATAATTTTTATCTACAAACCCTGATCCTACCACATGGAATTCCCCCAAGCCCTTAATGGACTTTTCTTATATGCATGGGCACTTTATATGATTACTAAATCATATAATCCCATTTAACTCACCCATCCATGGAGCCTCAACCCCTCCATTTTGAATTACGCATTTTTGGTCTACATCTAGCTTATTTTTATTAATCGTGTAAATAATTACATTACAAATCTTTCTAGCCTCAAAATATACATGTGTACATGGTCTTAAAAAACCCAAAATATAACACATACCTACTTGGGTTCATTTTGGCTCACCAACATAGTTCTACATTGAGATACTATTTACAATCTAGGGGTCAAGTAGGGGTGTTTAAACTGCTATAGCATGTTGTCATATAGAGGTTTTATTTACTTGTGATAAGGAGTATAATGTGATTGGGAATAATGAAAAGAGGTACAAAGGGTTTCCTATTTTGTGTTATTTTCTATTTTCCAAGAGAAATATGTTTTTTTTTTTTTTTTTTTTTACAAGAGGTGAGTAATTGAGTATTTAAAAAAGAAGGTCGTGGTTGCAAGAAATTCACGATATTAAAATATTTTTTAGTTACTTCTAAAAGTAATTTGGAGCAAACAAAGGGACTAGTTTTTGTTAGCAAGAACTATGAATTATTTATCATGAGAATGCAGAACTTTTTGCAGGTATAAGAATACTAGGAGGTAGCAGACATAGAATTCATAGAGCAAGATAAAATAAATTTGCACACCATTCTAAATTCCCAAAAAAATCAACTTGCAAAAATAAGGAGGAAGGAGAGTAATCCAAAGCTTTGGATCTAAATTTCAGTATATGACTCCAAATTTCCCATTATAGTGGGAACATCTAGTGAAAAATATCCTATAATTTACTATAATTATCCAATTAGAGTAGTGGAAATTATGAAAAAAGTTCACAGGTACCTACCTATGAAGTTAGATATAATTGTCATTTTGATAGAAGATTCCAATCTTTTGTCAAGACTAGTAGTAGAAGAACTGATGGTATCTCTTTTGTTGCATGAATGAATAATATGTATGGAAGAGGAGAGGCAAAGTTAGGAAGCGTTAATCATCCAAATGAAGTATTAACTCTACCACAATAGTCAACACATTAAGATTATCCTTGAAACTCTTATAATTTAAGACAGACAGATAAAATATTGGCATTCAAGTATAAAACACAATATTAGTATTGTGAAAAATATGGATACTGATGGGAGCCAAACTTGCATGTTTTTACTTACCTTTTTATCTTATTTTCATTTACATTTACAATCTTAACGAAGTCATTTTACATCCTAAATCGTGTAGGTATACCTATAATCATGTATTTATGAATTAATTAATCATTAAAGCATAGTCTAGGGCATTGTGACCAAAGTGCTTGCTAAACTTCATCTTATGCACAGGTTTCTAAAGTCAAATGGCTAAGTTTACATGTTGAGTTGGTAGACCTATTATTGAACTATAGCTATAACGGAAGGACCAATCCAGATTTCCTCTTTCTATCTTTTGTATTTAGTTTTTGGCTTATTACATCCTTCATGTAAATCATAGGTAATAGTTACCTTAATCATAGGAACTTTTTTTGTATTAGAAAGGACAAAGAGTTGGAAATAAGGGGTTCGAGACAAGATAATTGAGCTTTGTAACAAACACTTTTACCTTAATGAAATTTATAGTTTTCTAATCTTTCGTTGAGTTCGTGAGTTCATCATAGACGTGATCGGGTAGTTGGTCCCACTCCCGTGATCAGTTGTTGTCGAGATAATGTGTGCTAGTTTCTTTTTCATGTATGTATTTCTTTTCCTTGATGTGATGGTTTGATGTAAATGTTGTGAATCATATTGACGTTACAATTAATTATTTCTATTATTTCCATCGATGTTAGAGATTGGTTATTCCTATCATTTCCATTTCCTGTTACAGTCATTTATTATTTATTGATGAATTCTTAGTGAATTCTGGGTTGTACAATTATTAGCTCCATATATATTGCACGTTAGCCTTGGAATAACTAGTAGATCTTGAATTGATAATTAATGTGGGAAAGGGTCAAATAGTTTTATTCGCATTTGGACACTAACATTTTGGTGTCATGGTCAGGGAGGCTATCAAGGTGCAAGAGAACAGTTGATGTTGGTCACTGAATCAATCTTGTGTCCTGGGGACAGAAGTTTTCTTACTCTACTCCAGGTTTCACGCTTTATTATTTTTGGTTTTTCTATCTTTATTTTGATTGAATGCATAGGGGCTATTCTCTCACCCTGGGGAAGGAAGTTTCCTTACCTTAATCCAGGGCCTAAGCTTAATATTTCTTTTTTTTTTCTTTTTTCTTTTTGATTCTTAAAAGCACTCTCTCACCTTAGGCAATGAAGTCTTCTTACCTTATCCCAGGCCTTGAGCTTATATTTCCTTGTTTATTTTGTTTTCCTTTTTTCTCTTAAAATAACTCTCTTTCCCTGGTTAAGGAAGTGTTCTTCCCTTCCTCTAGGCCCTGAGCTTACAATTTGTTTTACTTTTTTATTTTGTTTTCTTTTTTGTTCCAAATCATTCTCTTGCCCTAGGGAGGGAAGGCCTCTTACCCTACTCCAGCCCCTAAGCTATGAGAATTTTTAATTCTCCAATTACATGAAAGATCATAATAAAAGCGGAAGAGGAGGACCACCAAAGAAAGGAAGGAAGAATTTAGGTAGGAATACCTACATCTAGGAAATCATTGTGAAAGATGAAGCTGAAGCATCTTCATGAGTTGATGTTAGGGTAAGGACTCACACGCAGTCTGAGGGGGAGTCTCTTGAACAACCAATACTACCCTCAGGGGTGAGGATACACCCTTTAATGGCGCAAGGAGAAGAAGTAAAGAGAAAAGAGTCAGGTAAAATAGAAGTAACCGTTTCAACAACAGAAGAAGAGGAAGTAGAAAGTAGAGGGTCAGAGAAAGAGACTAATCCAAGAGCACTTTCAGAAGGAAATATGGGGGGGTTTGCGTCACCACCTGATCAGGGAAGTGTTGTAAAGCAACCTTAGTCACCAGTTGTCATATAGGAGGAACCTATTGAAATCCCAAGCGATTATTGGAGGGTATTCATGGAAAGTCCAACCTCCTCAATTGAATTTCAAATTGGAGACATTAGAGGTGATGCGCCAATGAAGTCTATCACATTGACCACTTTGCCTAACTTACATGGGCTTTCCTTAGAAGACCCAAATACATTTATGTTCGAATTTGATATTGTCTGTAGGGGATATGACTACATGGCTGGTGCTCAAAAATTGAAATATTCCATGCTACTCTCAAAGGGACAAGTATGTGATGGTTTATGGGTATGGGTGGAAAATCTATCACCTCATAGGGGGGTGGATAAAGAAAGATTTTCTGGAGAAGTACTAGGATTATTGTGAATCCCAGGATATAAAGGCATAAATTTTTAAATTTATGTAGAAGTAGGACGAAAATATGGAGGATTGTGTGGAATGTTTTAAATTTACCCTACAAAGATTTTGGCATAGCGACCTGGATAAGGATATCTTAAAAATTATTTTTCTCCAAGCCCTAAAGGAGGACTCTCTAGCCCTGTTGCATATAGTAGGAAAGGGTGATATATCTAAGTAGAACCTTGATTCTATTTACGAATTATGCATTTAGTCTCCACGAGGGGATTCAAGGAATAAGCAAGGGATTCGGACATCCAAAACATCTAGGAGAGGAATTACAAAACCAGAAATCGGGAACTTACTCGATAACCTAAAACCGACATCCTAAGTACACTTTCCTCTTAGATGGACACATTACAAGAAAAGAAAAGGAAATTTAGTTAAAAATAACCATGGCCATCTTCATCCCTCAATGCAAGAAGAAACATCCATTAAAGGAATGTCCATTAAATACTGTGGAGACATGTGCAATATGTGAATAAGCTCACTCCACTAGTTCATGTCCATCTCTTCTTGGGCTAATGGTAGTATTCTAGTGAACAAGTGAAGGAGTAGAGAAAATATGCTTTATGGGTTCCAATAAAACATGGTAGCCATGACCAACAAACTCAAACCAAGGTATGTATCAGGACCTTTCTCATTATTTTAACAATTTAGATATGGGACCTCAGTCACTACCTTTTCCATAATCATGGCCTTAATTTTATCAATATCTGACCTAGCAGTCTTGGTTCCCTCAGTCTAGTTCGAACCCTTCATGGTCTTAGAATTGGTGAGGGCCTTCCCCTCCTCCTCGTCAATTTCCTCAAGCTATGCAACAACAATAGTTACAATAGCCTTCCAAAATTCCCTCCAACACCCCTCCTTGCCCTCAACTTCCTATCTAACCTAATCCAAATCCTAATAATAAGGGTTCTCAACAGACTAACACGCTTAACCTTCCTTCATATACCATTTCCACCACAAAATGTAATGAGATAAATATACGATCTAATTGGGTGGTGAATGCTTAGACTTCACTAATTATCATTTAACATATTGGTGATGAAGATCTAGAACTAGAATCCCAAGTAGCTGAGAATGAGTCACATCAGAATTCTGTCAAACACCCCTCTCCTCATTTGGGTGCTACACAAGACTGCCCAACTGATCTGCCTTATCTCGAGAGATTAGCCTTGAGTAACCAGAATCCTCAGCTAGAATTTGACCTTTTAGGGGAACTACAAAACCTGTTTGTCAAAATTCCCTTACTACAAGCTATGAAGGACATGCCTATTTACGCTAAGACAATTAAAGAATATTGTTCCAGGAAACTTGGAAAGCAAAACAAAGAATCCACTTACCATTCATGTTATGGGGAAGCTATCAAATATTATGCTAGGAAAATTTGTACCTCTGAAATATAAAGATCAAAGGAACGCAATTCTGACAGTCCAAACAATCTAGGTTGACATCCCAAATGTACTAGTAGATTTCAGAGCTGTAATTAATGTTATCACATCTGAAACTATGCTGACATTGGGTCTACGAAATCTAAAACCAACTCCTACTGTCTTGGAATTAACCAATAGATCCTGTAGTAAGGCTGATAGGAAAATTAGAAGACATGACAATTTTAGTAGACTCAAGGCATTATCACGTTGATCTTCTGGTGTTATAAACACAATCCCCAACTAGTGGTCACCCTATGATTTTAGGAAGAACTTGGCTAGAAACTGCAGATGCCTATAGTAAATTGTGCTACAATTAAGGAGACTGAAAAACTAATAAAAATAGTAAATTGTGCTAAAATTAAGGAAACTGAAAAATTGAAAGAAGCAATGGTGGGGCCTCAAGTGGAATTGGTAGGTGGCCACCAATACCCACCTGGATCAACATCAAAGAAGACTATCAGCCTATGAGACAACCCCAAAGAAGAATGAACCCTGCTCTGAAATACATTGTTAAGGATGAACTTTGGAAGTTACTAGATGTAGGATTTATTTACCCGATCTAGGATAGTCATTGGATGTCTCTACTGGATATTCTTCCTAAAAATAATGGTAAATGGTGGATTTGTGTGGACTATATGGAGTTGAACAAAGAAACCTTGAAGGATCATTTTCCCTTACCCTTCATTGACCAAGTCCTGGATACCTTATCCGGGAAGAAGTTTTTCTCCTTCTTGGATGAGTTTACTGGGTATAATCAAATCCGAATAGTTCTCGAGGATCAGGATAAAATCACTTTACATGCCATTGGGGGAATTTCACATACTGGGTCCTTCTATTTGGTCTTTGTAACACCCCCGCTAGCTTCCAAAGGGAAATACTAGGGATTTTGTCTGATCAAGTGCATGACATTGTTGAGATTTATATGGAATATTTTACACCATATGGGGGATCATTTGAAGAAGGGTTGGAAAACTTTGTGAAGGTGCTTAAAAGATGCATACACATGCATTTTTCTCTATGTATAGTTAAGTTTCATATGATGAGAGAAGAGGGTAAAGTGTTGGGTCACTTGCTTTCAGCTGTTGGAGTTCAAGTGGATCCGACAAAGGTAGAGGTAATTTTGCATTTTCTTGTACCATAAACACTGATGTAGGTACGCAATTTTATTGGTTTCGCTGGCCATTATAGATGTTTCATAGATTTTTTTCTAGAATAATATTCCCAATTTTTCATCTGTTAACTAATGATGCGGAATTTTTATGGACAATTGAGTGTGAAGAGGCTTTTGCAAAAATCAAGGAACTAATATGCTAAGCTCTAATCCTACGAGATCCTAATTGGGAACTCCCGTTTCAAATCCATGCTGACGCCTCTCGAAAAACAATAGGAGGTGTTCTAGGATAACAAGAGGACAAGAAGTTGTATGCAGTATATTATGTCAACAAGAATTTGACACCCGCTGAACTAAACTATATGGTAACAAAAAATGAGTTCTTGGTTGTTATTTATGTTAATAAATTTCAGAATTACATACTGGATATCCTACTTTTTTGCATACTGACCACACAATAATTAGGTACTTGATGAATAAACCTGTAACTCCTTGATGTGTCACAAGGTGGTTATTATTACTTCGTGAATTTGACATTACCTTCATAGATAGAACAGGAAAGGATAATGTGGTTGTTGCTTTCCTCTTTAGATTAGATATTAATGATGAAGATACACATGTAGAAGATAATTTTCTGGATCAATATATTTTTACAACTTCTACTCACATTCCGTGGTATGCAGATAATTATCTTGCTACAGGGAAGGTACCCAAGCATTTTTCTTACATGGAATAGCGGAAGATCATTCATCATAGTACCCGTTATTTGTGGATAGTAGGATATTTGTTTTATACAAGAATCCACTACCAAATCTAACATTGTGTATTAGAAGATGACATTTATGATGTCCTAAATGCTTCTCATGATGGCCCCTGTGGGGGACATTTTACAGACAAATGGACCAAACATAAAGTGTTTCAAATGGGATATCATTAACCCTCCATGTTTTAGGATGTGAGAGATATTTCTGAAGATGTGATAGCTACCAATGGATGGGTCAACCTGGTCAATTAGATGAAATTTCATTACAGCCTCAAGTGGTTCTTGAACCTTTTGAGAAATGGGCTATTGATTTAGTTGGCCCATTTAATCTATCTTGACATTAGAAACTTTATATTTTAATATGCATAGATTATTTGACAAAGTGGGTTAAGGCTAGGGCTATGGCGAAAGCCGCAGAACAATTTGTATCACACTTTTTGTTTGAAGAGATTTTTTCTCGATATGGCACCCTGAGAGAGATAGGTTCAGAAGGGGGAACACAATCTACATGACATATGATAGCAAGGCTTATGACCAAGTATGGGATCAAGCATAAAATAACATCCCCATACCACCCTCAGGTGAATGGTCAAGTGGAAAGCACAAACAAGGTATTAGAAAACATTCTTAGAAAGATTGTGGCAACGCATCGTTTAGATTGGGTTGAAATACTTCTTGAAGCTCTTTGGGTGTACATAACATCATGGTGGGATACAACAGGGATATCAACATTTGAGCTTGTCTGTGGTAAATATCTATTGTTTCCAATAGAATTTGAGATAAATACGCTTAGAACAACTCTTGAAGTAGGATTGGACCTTTCAGAAGCTCAAAAACACTGGCTCGAACAACTAAATGAACTAGATGAAATTCGTTTATTGGTTGCTTAGAGAACTAGTGTGATTCAACAGTAGAGAAAAAAATGTCATGATAAATTTATTATGAATAAGGTTTTTTACAAAGGGGATTGGGCATTACTCTATGATTCTCATTTTAAAGAATTTAAGGGAAAGCTTTTCTCTTGGATGGGGCCTTAAGAGATTGATGAGGTATTTGATAATGGAACTGTTAGACCTGTCATGATTGATGATACACATGCTTCTTTTATTGTAAATGGATGTTGTCTCAGAATATATCATCCTCTCACCTCTAAATATGCTTTCATCAAACATTTCTTTGATAAATATGGTTTTAAGATTGTTAGTGCAAAGAATTCCTCTTATGCATCCTCTGATTAAAATATATATATATATATATAGTGTATGTGATGGTGGGTGTGTGTTGTGTGTGTATACACACCACACACACACACATATATATACACACACATACAGATATATATAAATAAATAATTATTACCACTCAACTATTTTTTGTAGATACTAAAACTAGTGTTTATATACTATGGAGGCAAGAAAATTTTTCTAAGTATTTGGTATTTTTACTCCTTAGCTGATGTTACTTCTCCTATGTTGTTACTCCTTCGGTGATGCTACTCCTCTAATTTTATTACTCCTCTAGTGCTGCTACTCCATGGTGAAATTTTTCCTAAGTACCTGGTGTTGTTACTCCTTTGGTGATGTTACTCCTTAGATCTTCTTACTCCTCTGGTGCTTCTACTCCGTGGCAGAAATTTTTCTACGTGCCCAGTGTTGTTACTCCTTTGGTGTTATTACTCCTCCCACGCTGCTATTCTGTGGTGTGAAAATTTTCAAAGTACCTGATCTTGTGACTCACAGATATCATTACACCATCAATGCAATTACTCCTATGGGCTGTCACTCTACCAAGCAAGTGCTAGGTATGTCCCCGACCGAACTTTGTGGCATTGATTAGTAATTCTTTTGAAATGACTTTAGGTGACCGTGGATGGTCATTTTTTTAGATGGGGGGAGGTATAACTATATTTAAAAATGGTGGTGTAATCAATTTCAACAATGATTCGTCGACGTCATCATAGGAATCATGTGCCAATACGTCCACTCCATGGTTCTTACCTTTCTCTGCACATTTATCAATAGATACTAGATTTAATGAACTAGTCCTTTTGGAGTCCGTGGAGTAATTACCATAATGGATCACCATTATTTCCATAACCTGCCATGGATTTTTCCCATCTTTCTAAAAATTGCCACTAGTACACCCTGCTATCACCATTTCTTATGCCTTTCTACAAAAATTACCTGCTAATACTCCCTCCTAATGGTTTCTTTGCTACTGCGAAGTGTTGCTATTGAGCTATCATAGAATGGGTGGAGCGACGATGAGACATGAACCATAGAGCACAATTTTGGTCTATAGTAACATAAATATATGGCAGGTCTTTGTAAATGGAGGCTGGGATACATATTTTGAGAGATTGCAAGGGTTTGATGAGACTGTTATAGCTGAATTTGCGTTGAACTTGGAAGAAGATCATTCCAAAGTTTGGGGTCTCAATATCCCTGTCATAGGGGAAGCCATCTCGGCCATCAGTGGACTACCACAAGAAGGGTAGAAATGGTTTTCATGGAAGGCTCCCTTCCCGAATTTCCCGGAAATATTTTTACGACACAGAGAAACAACAATTCAAAATGGAAGAGGGTATGATCATAATTCGTTACCTTATCCATAGGGAAAAGTTGCATACTTCGTGTTAACATACATTACCTATGAAGGATGCTTACAGTGTTCTTCAAGTATCATTTTAAACTATTAGTATCCCTTCGGTTCCAGGATGGGAAAATTCATTCATTGAATATGGATTTATTCCCCTAGAAAATTCTTCAACTTGTGGAGCAATATGCCTGTCGCTCTTGACAAGTATTAGCCATCCTCATGAATCATGGGTTGGTCCTCCTACTAGTAATTCTAGCACTTTCTCAAACTCCTATATCTTGGCCATAGTTCATTGAATTATCGAAATAAGAACTGGAGGGAATTATACCTACATAGGCGGAGGATGGCGAAGGCTCAGCCGAAATGGAGGACGCCATAGCTAATTCTGTTCCACAAGAACCAACATCACCTATTGAGTTAGTCAAAATGGAAGACGCTACAGCTAATTCTGCTCCACAAGAACCAACATTGCCTACTGAATCAATTGAGATGGAAGATGCCACAGTCGATGCTACCCCACAAGAATGAACATTGCCCATTGGCTTAGTCAATATGGAAGATTTTACAGCTGATGCCGCTCCACAAGAACCAACATCGCCTAATGCTTGATGCTACTTCAACAATAGTTGATAATATATGTGGAGAACTACCACCATCATCATTGGAACAAATGAACTTGACGCCTGAAGAAGAGAGTGTAGGTGGTGCTACTCCACAAGAACCAGCACCACTAGTCCAGGGAGTTTAAGGTCTGAAGAAGAGAGTGCAGAGGGTGTTGTTACACAAGAACCAAGACCACCCATAGAAGAAAAATTGTGGTTCAAAGTAGAAAACGTGAGTGGTGCTATCACACAAGAACCAACACCACAGACATTAGAAACCGTGGCATTGGTAAAAGAAAAATAACCTACACCTAACATGGTTCTTTAGGAACCACAGGGAGACTTAGCCCAAACAGAAAATGTAGAAGGTGAGGGGCATGACTTAGGGAGTACAATCCAAAGGGAAATGAGAGAAGATGTTCTTCATTCTTCCCTTCCTGCAACTCTACCAAAAGGGGCGAGTAAATATCGGAATCCTCGATGCTCGAAGGAGGAAAAAATCATTCCCCCAATTTAAAAATTTTTTCATACAAGATTTGATGCATTGGTTGAGGCAACCACTCAAGTGCCGATGCCCATCATTGCATGGACAAAGAAATTTGGAAACATGGGAATCAGCCATGCTACACAAGGATGAGTGTTGGCTGAGGAACGAATTGAAGAAGCAGTGGTGGATGCTAGCCCTAAAGAACCACCAAGGGAAGATATTCATGTTGACACTACCTCACAACGATTCGAGTCAACTTTTGTATAGAGAATGGATGACCAGGTGGAAGGGCAAGCATGGGAAAAAAATGCTAAGGATGGTATTCTACAGGTTTCAAGAATTGCTCAAAGACACAATGCTTGCTGAAACGGGCCCATCAGAGCTAGAGGCAATGCTGGAATGCTTGGGAGAACATGTGGGAGAAAACGAGTGGAGAATGTTGAGCCCCCAACCGTGGCAAATCCAGAAGGAAATGGAGGGGACTCCATCGAAGGTGATAAGCAAATAGAAAAGTGAGGGTGAAGGTGGAGCCAGACAACACCTATGTGTTGGAAATAATACTGGGAGGGGGGGTGAATCAGTATTATCAAGTCAAATATTCCCTTTTCAAAATCAAATGATGTACGCTACTTCAATTAATTAAACCTGCGTATATATGCAACTATTCAAAAGGAAACCAGCATATACAAAGAAAATTTTTAATTTACTTTATCTTTCTGATGTTGATTGTTAATCTGTGTTTTCAGAATCACATAACGAGTAACCAGAAACAGTAAAACAGAGCAGAAAGACAATCGCACACAAGAACACAAGATATAAGGTGGAAACCCAATGTGGGTGAAAACCATCTGCTGCAATTCGTCTCTATCTTCTTTTAAATTAGAAACTTCTTTTACAATGTACTGGTGTAGTCCTTTACCAGTACGCATGCTGCTACCTGCAAAGAGCTACAACCCTCTCTTGTTCTCCAGCTTCTCCTGGAAGGGAGCTACAACCCCCTTTAGCTCTTGCACTAGCCAAGATACTAGTTCGTAGGTGCTGGCCTATAGAAGGCTACAACCTTCTCTTTCTTCTAGGGACCACGTTTCATAAATTTTCAGACTAGATCCATGAACATCAATCAATCATCAAGAATTTCTTGATCAACCAATCTCCTTTTCACCAATTAGATCTGAATCAAGTAGATACTTCTCTGACAGCTGTACCCAAAACACAGTACCAGAAACCACACACCAAAATCTGAACCCAGAACATAGCAGCAATAAACGGAAGCAACTAGACCACAACTCAAAATATATACATTATTTCAATAACCTGCAACATGCGTGCATACGCTTCTTTGTTTGGAACAACCTGCATATACGCTATTTTCATTCACTGAACCAGCGTTTATACACCACTTCGTTTCACTAAACCTGTGTACAGATCTATAAAGGATAATTCGCTCATTCAGATATTCAAAAACTAATTAAACCAAATTATCAGTGTTATAGATCAAGCAAGCGCCACATATAACAGACCAAAATCATACAAAGCTACTATCATTCAAACCTAAAGATTATGACCCATCAATACAACTTATCCTTCTCTTTGCACTAAGTTTCCTCCTTTATTCAGATCTAGATCTGCACCATATCTCAATTACCAGTATTCCAGCACTTTATCAGATATTCAATAATAATTTAGATGATCCTTTGCGACATGATCTCCTTCCTCTTTTATAGTCTTAGGCCTTCCGCGATTCCACAGTCCAAAACCATAATAAACCAATACCACGGACCCAATACTTGGGATCAACACTTCTGACGAGGTACCATGGTCCAAAACCATAGGTTCAAATACTAAGGACTAACTACCACGGACCAAAGGTAAGTTCTCCAACATATACGTGCTTTTCTTTGCGTGAAAGTGCGTGTATACACATACGCGCCTTTGTAACATTTAACCCGCGTGTATACGCGTCTTTGTCTAGATGAACCTGCGTATATGTCTTTTCCTTCATTCCGAAAGCCTGAACTGAGATCTGTTACCAAAGAAATTTGCCATCAAGGATAACACCCGTGCCATGGTTCCAAACCTGTGCCATAATGCCAACAATATCCCCCTTTGGACTTGATGGCAGCCAGAAGATCCTCAAAGTCATTCTCCCCCTTTTTCATCAAGGGCAAGGGGTTGTGCTCCCCCTGAGTACACGCTGAAATTTCTGCCCTACTGTGCTGACCATGCTCCCCCTGACTATAGGCAAGATCTACAGCAACATGTTCTTTAAGAAAAAATGATGACATAAAAGACCTTCCTATCACCAAAAGACTCAATACTTATGACAATCAAATACATTACATTTTCATCCCAGGAATAGTGGGGAAACCAAAATAGGTCGTTACATGACCTTGACACCATAAAAGAGATACATGACATAAAGATGAAATATCTAGAGCAGGACTTATGAAAGTCACCAATAATAGATAGCAGCAACATCTGTTAATCACCATTCAGATCAACAACCATGATTTCCTTCTATTCTCCCTCCGCAATTTTTCCACCTGGAACCAACAACAGTTGTGAACAAGAACCAAAAGCTTCTAAGAAAATGCCAACAATGCATCATTAGAAGTTTATTTGCTCCCCCTAAACCTGTGCCAGATGGTCTCTGTCAGACCCAAATTAGACTAACTTCAACCAAAGCCTATCCCTATAGATATCCATCAAACCTCCATATACACGACTGTCTCTGCACAAACCGGCGTATGTACGCGGATCTGCCTCAGGAAACCCGCGTACACCACTTTTCTCTGAAACAAACAAGTTTAACAACAAGATGATGCATCAACTACCCCAGCTTCTGTCTGAGGTATTCAAAAGTGTCCCTGGGCAGTGGCTTGGTGAGTATATCAGCAACTTGTTCCTTAGAGGGAACATACTCTAATTTGACCTTTTGTTCCAACACCTGTTCCCAGAGAAAGTGATACTTGATCGGTATGTGCTTGGTCTTTGAATACATGAATAGGTTCTTTGAAATGTTGATTGCACTTGTATTATCACATAAGATGGGGATAGGTTGTGTACAAGTGATCTAAAAATCCTGCAAGGTTTGCATCATCCAAAGGAGTTGAGTGCAGCAAGATGCAGCTGCCACATATTCCGCTTCAGCTATAGATAAATCAATCGAACTATGTTTCTTGATGAACCAAGATACTAATCTGGAACCCATAAAGAATGCACCACCTCTTGTGCTCTTTCTGTCATCCACGCTTCTAGCCCAATCTGCATCTGTATAAGCATGAAGAGTGAGATTTGTATCTCTAGGATACCATAAGCCATAGTTTTGAGTTCCTTGAAGATACTTGAAAATTCTCTTCACTGCCTGAAGATGAGTTTACTTAGGATTTTTCCTGAAATCTTCCAACTATTCCCACTGCATGCATGATGTCTGGTCGGGTACCTGTCAAATAAAGTAGACTTCCAATCATGGATCTATAGGTTGGTTGATGCACTACTGTTGATTCATCATTTGCACTGAGGCTGCATTCTGTAACTATAGGGGTACATACTGCTTTCGAATCTTCCATGCCATACTTCTTAAAAATATGCTTGAGGTACTTGGTTTGAGACAAGAAGATACTGCCTTCATTTTGTTGGATTTGCAATCCAAGAAAGTATGTCAATTCTCCAAGCAAAGACATTTCGAATTCTTTCTGCATCACCAAGGCAAAGCTTTTACTCATAGCTTCTTCATTGTTGCCAAAGATAATATCATCTACATACATAACAAGTATTAGCAATTTTTCATTTTCAACTTTTATATAAAGATTGCTATCTGCTGACCCTTTTGAGAATCCTTGTTGATGAAGATATTTGTCCAAACGATAGTACCAAGCCCTTGGAGCCTGTTTAAGACCATAGATAGCCTTTTTTAGTCTGCATACAAGATTTGGATCATTCCCAAGAATGAAGCCATCTGGTTGCTCAATGTACACTTCTTCTTCTAAGTCTCCATTTAGAAAGGCTGATTTTATGTCCATTTGAAAAACTTCAAACTTCTGAAAACTAGAAAGAGCAAGGAAGATTCTGATGGCCTTATGTCTAGCAACTGCAGCAAAATTTTCTTCAAAGTCTATTCCTTCTTGTTGAGCATACCCTTTACAAACAAGTTTGGCCTTGTTTCTAATTACTTCCCCATTTTCATTCAACTTGTTTTTGAAGATCCATTTTATCCCTATGACATTCTTATCTTTTGGTCTAGGAACCAACTCCCAAGTGTTGTTCTTTTCGATTTGTTCAAGTTCTTCATCCATTGCCTTGACCCAACATTCATATTTGCATGCCTCTCTTACATTTTGTGGTTCAGTGGAGGAGAGTAATGCAAAATAGCTTGAAGCTTCTACAATTGTTCTTCTTGTTTGTATGCTTGGCTCCTTTTGCCCCAAAATCTGTGATTCTGGATGATTCTTTTGAACATACCTGGAAGGAGTCTTTTCTTCTATCCTTATCTGTTCCTCTGGCTCCTCACGGGTTTCTTCTTCATAGGTTTCTTCTTCATCATGAATCTGATTTGATGTTGATGGATAGTCCTCACCATCTTCGAAATCTTCATAATTTACTTGCCTAGGAATGTATCATTTTTCATCAACCACTACATCAATGCTGTCAAAACTTCTTCCAAGTCTTTTATTGTAACACTTATATGCTTTGTTGTGGGGAGAATAACCAAGGAGAATGCCTTCATCTACTCTAGGTTCAAGTTTGCCTTGTTGTTCATCATTATTCTTAATATAGCATTTGCTTCCAAAAATTTTGAAATGCTTTACCGAAGGAGTCTCACCATACCAGAGCTGATGAGGAGTTTGAGTGTTGTTCACTTGGACATTTGTTTTGTTGATAATAACAACCGCAGCAAATGCAGCTTCACCCCATAAGGTTGCGGGAGTTCCAGACTCATCAATCATAGCACGAGCCATTTGTTGAACCATTCTATTCATCCTTTCTACCACTCCATTTTGTTGAGGAGTCCTAGCTGTAGAGAATTCCCTTCTTATTCCATGTTCTTCATAGAAACCGAAAAATTCATTTGAGGTAAACTCCCCACCCCTATCAAACCTGAGGCACTTAATTTTATGATCTGATTCGTTTTTAGCCAAGGCTTTGAAATATTTGAATTTTTCGAATGCTTCATCTTTGTGCTTCATAAGTCCTAACCAAACCATCCTGGAGAAGTCGTCAATGAATAATATAAAGTATTCTTCTCCTCGAGGTGACCTTGTCCTAAATGGACCACATACGTCTGTATGGACTAGCTCAAGAGGCCTGCTAGCTGATCCTTCCTTCTCAGCGAAGTTAGTTCTGGTTTGCTTACCAAACTGACATGATTTGCACATAATGTTGTTTGGAATTTTGATATCTGGAAGACTGCGAACTACTTGGTATTTGCATGCTTTCCTTATTTGTGAAAAGCGTAGATGGCCCAACCTCCGATGCCATAACCAGTGTTCATCATCCTTGCTCAAATAGCATTGTTGTTGTCCTTCTTCAAATATATGTAAATTGTTTGGAGTTCTTATGCCTTTTATCACTGTTTTTCCTGCATCAAGATCATGAACACTTCATCCATTTGATCAAAATATTACTTCGGTTCCTTGATCGCACATCTGACTAACACTTAGTAGATTATGCTTCAAGCCATCAACATACAAAACATTTCCAGCTTTGACTTTTTCTTTTAATAGAGCAGTTCCTTTTCCTTTTATGACTGCAGGAGTATCATTTCCAAAAGAAAGTTTATTTCCCTTTTCTAAAACACTATATGATTCAAGTTTTTCTTTATCACCTGTCATATGCTTTGAACATCCACTACTGATGTATCATTGATTTTCCTGTCCTTCTGCATATAAAGCTATCCCACATCTTTCTGGTTGCGGTTCCTTCATTCTCCATGTTATGGAACTTGAGGTTTGTTCCTTCTGAGTTGTCTTCCAAAACCTGCTCCTGCATTCAGAATCTTCATGACCGAAGTTATTACAAATAGAACATTCAATTTCATTTTCAAGGGCGGAAAAGTTGTTATAGGTCCTTTTTGTGATTCTAGTCATACTTCTTTGTTTTTGAGCTTCTCTAGTCATGATTGTCTTATAGGCAAAACATTGAGCTGCTTTGTGGCCAAAGTTATGGCGAGAGAAACATTGGCCATTGAAGAAACTCCTGCGATTATCAAATCTACCAGCCAAATGATTGTAGTTTCTATTGTCATCCATTCTTGAGACAAATTGAGAAGATTTTACTTGAGGTCTGTTGTAGCTTCTGTTCATCCTTGAAGCAAATTGCCCCTGATTTACTTGGTGATCTTTGTTCATTCTTGAAGAAATATGTCCCTGATTTACCTGGTGATCTCCATTAGGCCTTTGCTCACTCCTTCTTGCTGCATCAAGATAACTTTTGGAGGTGGATGGTTTTTGCACTTGAGTTGCTTCTTCATTATATCGTAGACCTGTCTTGATTAGAGGAGAACGTTGTACTTTGGTAATATCATCTAACGTTTCAGATCCTTTAACAAATCTAAGATTAAGAGATTTAGTTCTCTCAATCTCTTTTCTAAGTCCCACAATTTCACATTCTAACTTTTCATGATGTTTTTCACTTTCAGCCAGTTGAAATTGCAAAGTATCAATAATCATATTTTTCTCCTCTAAGCAAATTTTGAGGTTAGAGATCTCTTCATAAAGACCTTCTTCATCTATAGCATCCATAAAATCATCATCTTCAAAATCCATTAAAAGCTTATAATCATTACCTCATTCATCTTCATCATTATTTGAAAGACCATCACTATCTTCATGAGTGTAATAGCTTTTCTTATTTACATTCTGTTTCTTGTTCCATTTAACATGTTCCTTACCCTTGTCAATCTTATCCTTATGAGGGAATTTGGCAGCATAGTGACCGACTCTTCCACAAGCAAATCATTTGAAAGGTAACTTACCTTTGAATCTTCCAGTACCCCGTTGAAGGTTCTTGACAAAATTTGATTCTTCCTCTTCTTCTGACATGTGTCCTAACTCATAGTAATGTCCTCTGCCTGAAGCCTTGAAAGAAGCTTCTCTCCTGTCTGATGGTCCTCCTTTCCTCATTTCATAAGCAGTTAGAATTCCATGCAGCTGTGACATGGTAAGGTTTCGTAGATTCTCTTTTTCTTCTATTGCAAAAACTTTAGATTCAAACCTAGCGGACAAAGATCTTAGAACTTTTTCAACCACAAAAGCCTCTTTTATTTCTTCACCCAAATTTTTCATACAATTAACAATCTCATCTACACGAAGGAAATAGTTAGCCACACTTTCATCATTGTGCATTCGGAGATTTTCATATTGAATTCTGAGGGTTTGAAGTTTTGCTCATTTTACCTGATCATCTCCTTCATAGCTCACAACAATCTTGTCCCATATTTCTTTTGCAGATTTATACTGCATAATCTTGACAAATTCTGATTCAGATAGACATTCTAATAGGGTATTGATAGCCTTTGCATTTATTTCATATTTCTTCTTCTCAGCCGGATCTGTAGGAGTTGCTGATGGAAAAGTGTATCCAGTATCTATGATATCCCAGACTTCATGATGTCTTGAACCAACACTTAATATGTGAATTGTATATGCATGATTATTTTTTGGAAGATGGCCAAGAATTCAACCCAATCCCCTCTATAAGGGATATTCAACTAAGAGCTTTGATTTCCTATACCATCAATCAAGTCAAGTGGATGAAAGCTAGTGATACATTTGAAGCAAATCAATCCACTAGGCCTCTTCTTATTCAAAGAGAGCATTGGAAGTCCAAAACTATTTATAATAGACATGCTACCTTCTTGAGGATTGAAGGGAATCAAGAAAAGATATTGGTAACTGAGAGATGGTGTGCTAGTTTATGCGTGACACAAGTGGTTGGTTATCAGGATGAGGCTCTAGATTGCTATCAGAAGAGATAGAAATCGTCATCATCAGTTGTAAGGGTGCGGGAACCTTTCGAGGCCCCTAACTATGCTAGAGCATTGGAAAGATTACCACGTTAGATTTCCTGCATCCTGACATGAGGGGTTCATTGGATGGGCTTGAGATTCCATTTTCCCATCCTTTGGTTGCCAACATATCAATATGCTCCTGCTTATAATGTGAATAGTGATTGATGGAAGCATAACTTACTGACAAATTGATACAAACCCCAAGGGACAAAAATGGCCGAAAAGTATGATCTTGCTCAGCTGCATGTTGATCACAGACGATATAACCCAGACCTACGAAGGTGATGGATTGCATGAGGACATGTAGAAGGACAAGTTGGGGGGATATGTTGGGAGTCAAACTTGCATCTTTTTACTTACCCTTTTATCCTATTTTCCTTTACATTTACACTCCTACCTAAGTCATTTTACATCCTAAATTGTGCAGGTATACTTGTAATCATGTCTTTATGAATTAATTAATAATTAAAGCATAGTCTAGGGGATTATGACCAAAGCGCTTGCTAAAATTCATCTTATGCTGAGGTTTCTAAAGTCAAATGGCTATGTTTACAAGTCAAGATGGCATAGATATTATCAAATTGCAGCTGTAATGGCAGAACCGATCCATACTTCCTCTTTCTACCTTTTGTATTCAATTTTGGGCTTATTATAGCCTTCATGTAAATAACAGGCAATAGTTACCTCAATTCCAGGAAGTATTTTTCTATAATAAAGGATGAGACCTTGAAATAGGGGGTTGGAGACAAGAGAAGTGAGATTTGTAACAAATACTTTTACATTAATGAAATTTACATTTTTCTGCTCTTTCATTTACTTCATGAGTTCATCACAACCCTGATCACGGAGTTGGGCCCACTGTCTTGATGAGGTGCTGCAGAGATAGTGTGTGATAGTTTCCTTTTCATGTATGTATTTAATTTCCTTGTTGTGATGGTTTGATGTAAACATTGTGAATCATATTGCTATTACAGTTAATTATTGCTATTATATCCATTACTGTTACAGATTGGTTATTCCTGTAATTTCCATTCGTTGTTACAATCATTTTTTATTTTTTGATGAATTCTCAGTCAATTTTGGGTTGTACAATTGTTACCTGCATATATTTTTCACGTTAGCCTTGAAATAACCAATAGATCCTAGATTGATAATTAATGTGGGAAAGGGTCGAATAGTTTTATTCATACTTGGACATAAACATATGCAATGAAAGTGAGTGCATAAAGAAGCAATTAGATTTTAACAAGGGAATTACTAATGTTTCCAACACTAATACCACCTAAGTAATCATAGTTGTGATGTAACATTAAAATAATACATGTGCACAATCCTATAGAAGTCACCTTATAGAAGACTTATTACAAAGGTCCTAATAATGACGAATAAAAATCTCCTAGTGAATGTAAGAAGTGTACATGTGTCAAAATCATATCCAAAAAAGTTCTCAAGGATACGTGAGACTTGGTTGTGGAATTTTAGGTATGGTCACACCATTTGGGAGAATTCATTTTTTCTAGAAAAGACCAATGGTTAAGGGACTATACATGCTGAATGAGAAGGATAGCATTTATAAAGTTGCATTCCTGGAAAGAATAAAAGGGGTAGATTTCTACAAGTTTCCTATGAAGACATCGATCTTCTAGAAATTGTCCACGCATATATATGTGGATGCATGCAAGACCATTATATTGGCTAAAACATTTATTTCTCAATGTTTATTGATGATTTTGACAAGAAATTTTGGGTGTACTTAATAATAAGAAATAGATACTTTCACAATTTTGAAGGAGTTTAAGGGCATAGTAGAAAAGAGAAGTGGAAACTATATTAATGTGTTGAGATAAGAAGAAGGTGAAGAGTATGAATCAAAGGAATTAATTTTTTTCTACAAGGTGAAGAGTAATACACAATGGAATGGATAAGTTGAACAAAAAAATCAAGCCATTATAAAAATGGAAACATTTATGCTCAAAATTAGAAAAATTTTGATTGTTTTATGAGTTGAAGTTGTTAACTATTCAGTCTACATGTTAAACAACTCTCTAAAAAAAAAATATGAAAGTTAAAATTACTCAAGAAACATCAAGTGGAATAAGGTCAAGTTCTTCTAAATTTAGAGTTTTTTTGTTATATATCTTATGCACATGTACCATAATATGTTATGAAACTTAACAATATGAGTGAAAATTGTATTTTCACTAGATATAGTGAACAATCCAAAATATAGAAATTCTATAATCCAATAACTAAGAAATGTTTGGCTAGAATAGGTGTAAAATTATCAGAATGATCAAGAGAATGAACCACTAGAGTAAATTATACCCATCACTCCCAATAGATGAACATATATGAATGGTGGGGACAATAATTTCGTGTAGCAACACTAACAAAGTTATAGCTGCAACGATAAGAAGATAAATTTCCTTCTAGCAAAAAGACTGCAGATTTAGTGGGAAATAAAAGAAATGGTCCTTCTTTTGGTACTGAGTTAGAAGCATCTATGAGAAATCAATGAAAAAATAACTTAAGTGAAACATATGAATAGTGTGATGACATGCAACCCAATGTTTCCTTATTATATTAACAACCTACTTATTTTAACAAGGAAACGAAAGTAGGGGATATGTTATAAGTCATGAACGAAGACATTGAAGCTATTGAAAGGAGTGAAACATTGGATCTTATTGGAAGGATATCTTATTGACAGATGGATACCAAACCCCAGGGACATAAATGGACGAAAAGTATGATCTTTCCCAGTTGCATGTTGATCACAGTCGATCTAACCCAAACCTGTGAAGGCGACAGGTTGCATGAGGACATGTAGAAAGACCAGTTGGGGGGAGATGTTGGGAGCCAAACTTGCATGTTTTTACTTACCTTTTTATCAAATTTTCCTTTACATTTACACTCCTAAGTAAGCCATTTTACATTCTAAATTGTGTAGGTATATCTCTAATCGCATTTATGAATTAATTAATAATTGAAGCATAGTCTAGGGGATTATGACCAAAGCACTTGCTAAACATCATATTATGTGCAAGTTTCTAAAGTCAAATGGCTAAGTTTACACGTCGAGATGGAAGACCTATTATCGAACTACAACTATAATGACAAAACTGATCCAGACTTCGTCCTTCTATCTTTTGGTTTTAGTTTTGGGCTTATTATAACCTTCATGTAAATCGCAGGCAGCAATTACCTCAACCTCAGGAACTATTTTTGTATAATAAAGGATAGAGGGTGTGAACAAGGGGTTGGAGACAAGAGATTTAAGCTTTGTAACAAAGACTTTTACATTAATGAAATTTACAGTTTTGTGATCTTTCATTGATTTCGTGAGTTCTTCACAACCCCAATCAGGGAGTTGGGCCCACTTTCTTGATGAGGTGTTGTTGAGAAAGTGTGTACTGTGTGCTAGTTTCCTTTTCATGTATATATTTATTTTCCTTGTTGTGATGGTTGGATGTAAATTTTGTGAATCATATTGTTGTTACAGTTAATTATTTTTATTATTTCCATTGATGTTACAAATTGGTTATTCCTATCATTTCCATTTGTTGTTATAGTCATTTATTATTTGTTGAGCAATTCTCGGTCAATTCTGGGTTGTACACCTGCATATATTTTGCACGTTAGCGTTGAAATAACCAATAGATCCTCGATTGATAATTAATGTGGGAAAGGGTCAAATAGTTTTATTAACACTTGGACAACAATAGATATGATGAAATCGAGTGCATAAAGAAGAAATTAGATTTTCACAAGGGAATTACTAATGTCTCCAACACTGATACCACCTATATCATCATAGTTGTGATGTAACATTAAAATAATCCATGTGCACAATCCTAGAGAAGTCACCTAGTATAAGACTCATTACAAAGGTCCTAATAATGAATAATAAAATTCTCCTAGTGGATGTAAAAACTATAGATGTGTCAAAATCATATCCAAAAAAAGTCTCAAGAATAAGTAGGACTTTGTTGTGGAATTTTAGGTATGGTCACACCTTTTAGGAGAATTATTTTTTCTATAAAAAACCAATGGTTAAGGGACTATATGTACTAAATGAGAAGGATAGCATTTATAAACGTTGCATTCCTGGAAAGAATAAAAGGGACAAAGTTCTAGAAGTTTCCTATGAAGACAATGATCTTCCAGAAATTCTCCATGCATATATATGTGGACCCATGCAAGCCCATTATATTGGCTAAAACATTTATTTATCAATGTTTATTGATGACTCTAACAAGAAATTATTGGTGTACTTAATAAAAAAGAATAGACACTTCAACAAATTTGAAGGAGTTTAAGGGTATAGTAGAAAAGAGAAGTGGAAAATATGTTAAAGTGCTGAGGTAAGAAGAAGGTGAAGAGAATGAATCAAAGGAATTCAATTTTTTCTACAAGGTGAAGAGTAGTACACAATGCAATGAAGAAGTTGATCAAAAGAATCAAGACATTATGAAAATGGAAACATGTATGCTAAAAATTAGAAAATTTTCCATTGTTTTATGGGTTGAAGCTATTACTTCTTCATTCTACATGTTAAACAACTATCCAAAAAAAATGTGAAAGTTAAAGATACTCAATAAACATCGAGTGGAATAAGGTCAAGTGTTCCCCATTTTAGAGTTTTTTATTATATATCTTATGCGTGTGTACCAAAATATCTTATGAAACTTGACAATATGAGTGAAAATTGTGTTTTCACTAGATGTAGTGAACAATCCAAAATATAGAAATTGTATAATCCAATATCTAAGAAATGTTGGCTAGCATAGGTGTAAAATTATTGGAATGATCAAGAGAATGAACCACTAGATAAAATATACCCATCATTCCCAATAAATGAACACGTATGAATGTTCAGGAAAATAATTTCTTCTAGCAAGACTAACAAGTTTATAGGTACAAATATAAGAAGGTAACTTTCCTTCTAGCAAAGAGACAGTAGATTCGGTGGGAAATCAAAGAAATGGTCCTTCTTCTAATACTAAGTTAGAATAATCTAAGAGAAGTCAATGAAAAAAGAGCTTAAGTGAAAAATATGAATAGTGTGATGACATGGAACCCAATGTTTCCTTATTATCTTAACAACCTGCTTGTTTTGACAAGGAAATGAAAGTAGAGGTTATGTTATAGGTAATTAATGAAGACATTAAATATATTGAAAGGAGTGAAACATCATATATTATTGGGCTCTTAATGGATAAAACTAGCATTCGTGGTAAGTGGGTGTGCAAGGAAGAAATGGATGAGAAAGGAAAAGTAGAGATATATAAGAAAAACTTAGTTTCCAAAGGATTTACTCCTCACCAAAGTATTGAATATGTTGATACCTTTGTCATAGTAGCAAGGTTGAATATATTTCAGTTGTATTAGCTATTTGTCCTCAACAAATGACACGTTTACTAGGTGGATATCAAGCCAACCCTTTTGAATGTCAAACTAGGAGAGGATGTTTATGTTGATCAAGAACCAAAATTTAAAGTAAAAGGAAAGAGTACAAAGTTTACAAGTTGAAAAAATCATTGTATTACTCGAGAGAAGATCCAAGAGATTGATGCACTCAAATTAAATCATATTTTCTGAGGAATGGGCTCAATAGGAGCAATAATGAGCCCACTCTATATAATAAATCAAATCAAGGTAAAATCCTTATAGTTTCTACTTATACTAGTGACATGATATATATTGGGAATTTTATGTTAGATGATTTTAAGCTACAATGAAAATATAATTTGAGATGAAAGACATTGGTCTCGTGAAGCAACTTTTGGTTAAAGTTAAGGATATGTCAATAAAATTATGGTGTAGATATCTTAAAGAGGATTTGAATGGAAAAATACAAACTGTAATATCCCTGGTGTAATCTATAGTAAAAATCCTCATAAAATGAGGGTTTCTTCAATAATTAAATATTATTAATTATTATATTGATATTACATGAAGAATATTCTTCTAATTCTTGATTACAAGAATATTACATGAACTAATCCTTAATTCTTATATTGAGAATAATTTATATTCTTCTATCTAAATAAATTGTATTTCCAAGTTGGTATATTTTTGAGTTCTGGAAATATGAGTGAAATCTTTAAAGAAGCCATGGATAAGTGATATTTTTTCCGTAAGGGAATAAAGAAATATGCCTTGGAAAATCTCAAGAGATTTATGGATTATTTACTGGGTTATTTTAGAATCTAGAAAAATATGATTTATGGATGATTTTGGAGTGATTTTAGAATTTAGGAAAGATTTTATTTATGGAGTGATTTATGGGTGATTTATGAATGCTTTTAGGATTTACAAAATTTATTTCATTTTCTTAAATATACTTAGTTTGAGCCTACAAGAAAATATGAGAACTAATGACATAATCAATGTAGAATCAGACCAAGAGAGAGGAATGAGGGATTCCAAACATGCATTAAAATATATGTAACTATGCTCCTTGAAAATTATTATTGTGTTTGCATAAGGTGGATGAAGAAATAAGGATCAAATTTATTTTCTTGAAAAATTTCATATGATAAATGTTCAAGATTATTTTCTTGGGAAAACCTTAATGGACTTTCGTGCATATAGGAATAATTGTTCTGTTCATTGAATTCTGAAAAGATTTCATGTGCATTGAATTCTTAAAAGATTTTCATGGCTAAATAATTGTTTGAATCACATGAGTTATTAGAAACTAGGGTCAAAATATGTCTTCATATCACACAAACCATGATAGATGTGTAAAAGGTGAAAGAGGTTTTTGTAAAAGGGCCTATTATAACCAAAAAATTATTCCATATTTGAAAAATTCATTTTCAAATTCTGGAAATTCGTGTCCAAATTTGATGACCCAAACAAAAAATTATCTAATGTTCAAATCTTGAAAAATGGACTACAAATTCATTCAAAACTTCCAAACCGTGAAAACTATGTAAAAAAATAGAAAGTTTTTTTTAAAGGAACCCGTTCAAAACAGAAACCTCTTTTGATTTTCAAAATATTGTTTCTAGATGTTTTCAAATGACATCCAAATATGAGGACTAAAAGAGTAAAAACAACGTGCTTCCATTTGATTTTTCACCAGAATAAGAATAGTTGTTTATGTACATATATAAATAACTATCGTGCTAATTTTCATGAAAATAAATCAATTATTCGCATTTACAAAAATAGAACAATTGTGTTGATAATTCTTCAAAATGAATTAATTTATTTCATTTAAAATATTTCCAAGGGTATTTTCATGAAACATATACATTAAATTTTTAAAGAGAAATATTGGACTCTTAAAGAGAATATGTGCTTATGTGCATAGGAATAATATCTAATATATTGGATATACTAGAAATGAATATGTGATTTTAATGCATGAAAACTTTGAGTCATGCAGAAAGAGATAAGTAAGTTTTCTGAGAAGGATTTCACATTAAAAGTTTGCATAAAATTCAATTGGTTGTGTTATTCGGGAAGGATTTGTTATACATGCTATTTCTTAGGGAAATATTACAAATTTGTTTGATGTATTAAATGATAGGAAAATATTTTGTATTGCATACATATTATTTAATGAGTTAGCTAAATTTGGGGAAAATTTTAATTATTGTCTTAGATTATTTAGAATATGTGTGTGTGTGCGTGCGCGTGTGTGCGCTCAAGGAAGTGTTTATTGTATTAGAACTCTTCAAGAATAAGAGAAGAGAAAAACATGTTCTTGTATGCATTGTTGAATTGGATTATTAGAGAGGAAAATTTGAAATTGCATGCTTTATTGTGTTAAGACTCCTTTGGAAGATTCTTTAGAGAAATATATACACTTGCATGTGTGGAAAAGTATAGTTTTGGTAATAGATTTATGGAGAAAGGTAAGGTGAAATTGCATAATATTGGTTGTGTTAGCCTTCTTTTGGGAAAAATAATATGTATTTGCACACCTAAAGGGATTAGATATGGTATTAACTTTATTTTGGGAGAATATTATGTATAAGTATTGGGCTATCTATTTTGGTAAGAGCAAAATGTCTCTTTGCATGCATGAAAGAATAAATATTATGTGTTTGATCCCTTAGAAAATAAATGTGTTTATTTTCCTTATAATATTTAGTTAGTTTCCTTTGGAAAGAAATATATGTTTCACATGCAAGAAGAACAATTTATAATATTATTTATGTTGGAGAGGACAAATAGTGCATGAAAAAATTATATTTATTATGTTAACTTTGCTTGGAATAGAGCTTGAATTTTAATACATAAGAGCCATTGTGAGCTAGCTCTCATGTGGGAAATATGCTTTTGAAAAGGAACATGCATTCACATGCATAAGTGTAAAATCTATTGAGTTAATCCTTTTGGAAAATAAAACATAATAGCATGAATAAAGAAAATTGTTTGTTGGGCTAGTTATTTTGAAACGTTGTTAAGCATTTGCATGCATAAGAAAAATAGCTAATATGTTAGCTTTCCTTTGGACAGAAAATGAAAGTGCATGCAAGATTATTTTAGCATTTTGCTGCAAAGATGATGCTTAATAGTGATTTTAATGTTACTAATGCACTTGTAATGATGTTAAAGACGACATTTCTTGACATTCTTTTTATGTTTTATGCCTGCATACAAATAGATGTTGAAGTGTCCCTAATAAATATTGATTATTGGTTTATTTATATTATATCTAATCATGATATCAAGTGTGTTGATGACAAAAGTAACAGGAAAGGACGGTGACTTGTGCAAATGATAGTTCATGTTTAACATTGTGGCAGATAAATATTTGTTGGTCCATATAGATTGAGGTATTCCAACTGCTCGAGGATTCAATCATGGAAACAATGAGACCATCAAAACATAAATATTGATGGTTTATAAGTAAATGATATCATGATGATTGCAATTATTTATAGCTAGTTATGTTGCATTTAAGATGTTTTTTTTATGTAATATTTTATAACAATGATCAAGTGATAGACTCATTTAAAACTATTGAGTAAAAGATGAACACCATCACCAACATTTAATAATAAAATTACAATCCAAAACAATATATTTGAAACTTTAATAATATCTTGATTCATATATAAAATTGCAGTGCTAAAAGATATACTTGAAACCTCTTAATTGAAAATACAATCAATATTTATATACAACATTCATAGACATTTTTTTTTTTTATTAATATACAAAGACTTAATATTCTATTTTATGTGTTCTGTGTTTTATTTCCTTTTACATTTTGTTTTTCTACTTAATATTCTATTCTATGTGTTCTATGTTTTATTTCCTTTTACCTAAAAACCTTTGGTTTTTATCTACATGATTTCTCAAGTTAATTTCTATTAAAAAACAGATTATAAAACATTTAAAACATTTTGAAATAACTTTTAACCACACTTCAACCAAAAAAATATTAGAAATAATTTTTAATTAAACAAAAAAACTATTAATATATTTTTAATTAATGGTATAGCTACCATAAATTGATGTTTATAGGCATTTCCTGGATAAGATAAACTCTATTATCTAATTAGAAAAACAATAATATATTTAACATGTAATGTATTACTTACATGTCTTGGTATAATGCAATCTACGCCTACCTGTTATTATACCTTCTTATCCATTAGGGAATGATACCATGTTAACATGACATCTTCCGTTTCCTTATTTTCAATTTATTCAATAATTAAACGAAAAAATATTTTTAGTATATAATTAGTAAATATAGAACTAATTGAGAATAAATTATTTTAATATAATTTAGAGAATTTTTATTATGATCCATGTAGGTTTCTTTTTCATTTTACCAACTGGAAGCGAAATGCCTCTTCATTAATTTTTAAATGATTTTCGATTTATTGACACCATTGTAAAAGATATGATTTTACTTAAGTATTTCTAGTTTGTTCTCTTTACATCCATAGCCGTTTTTTCGGTATGTCTTTATCTTCCTCATAATAAAAACATACTAAACTCCTACTAACAAGCCACTTCATACCAAGAGAATCATATAACCTATATGCTAGTGATTATTTAGTATAAGTTGAAGTAAATTTTCCAAAGATAATCATATTACCTATATGCTAGTGATTATTTCGTATAGGTTGCAGTGAATTTTAGTGTTTTGTGTTCATTTTAACGTCACGTCCTCTATTTCTCTGAAGATTAAAATAAACTACGCTTCACAGAATAGTAAAATAAGTTGAAATGAGTATAAACCCACTCCACACTTCTTATGGATTGACTCGTGTAACTGAAATAAATGGACTTCGAAATTATCTAGTGTTGTTCTCAAATGAGCAATAAATGAATACTTCAACTTATTATCAGTTACCATGGATCTCATGATTTCCTTAATATGTCTATTCTTCCTTTTCAAGACTTCGCTTTGTTGTCGGCTACGGACGTAGTAAGATGCGTTTCAATTACAAATCAACACTATGGTGTACCGTAAGAAACATAAAACATTATTCAAAACATTAAAGATTCAAGATCTTCCAATTTGTTCCTTATAAACTAAACTCGTTCCTATAAAAACAAATGAAATATTTTTTTAGTATCGGTCGCAGGTACAATAAGGACTGTTGTAAACAATGTCGCGATGTTGATATGAGTCTAGTTTCTTTTTAATCATTTCCATCTCGTATAAGAAATGTTTTTAAGCATAGACATTTTCAACATCTTATTTAGCTTCTCCCGGAAGCTCACCATAGGTTATATGTGTATTTTTGGTAGTATCTGTTAATTGTAGACTAATGCTCACAGGTTAATGTTGACATTAGTTTATATAATTAAATTCTATGTTATTTTGGTAGACTTTATATTTATTTGGGGTGATTTCGATGGCCGTCTACACAACCATGCATGAAAATTTTGTGCGCCACTTACACCCATAGTTTCATGTGCTACTTATAGTTCGAGTGTCACCTACACCGCCATGGAAAACTCCCATATATGTGTTGGATGGCCACTATGGAAAAATCCCATATGTGGGGCCGGTGGCCTTCAATTTTCCTTTGGTTGCAAGGAGCGTTGGCTTGCGAGAAGAGGGTGGTCAAGGTATCATAGATGAACTTTGGGAAGGTAATCTAGGGATGGACGTGATAAAAACAGCTAAAATAACACAATCATAGAAACTTAATCATATATTATGCACAAATGGTGTATGTGCAAATACACTCACACACATAATACATTCAAATCACTCTATTAAATAGAGTTTTTGAGATCCAACTTATTCCTAATTTAGAGAGAGTGGTTGAGAGAATTTCTCAACCATCACAAACCAATTTCTCAAATATGGAATGTAAGCATTAATTCCAACATCCTCCCTTAATGATTACATTACATGAAAATAACAAAATAATCAAGCTTATTAGTAGATGCTCCATCAAGTTGCCTCGTAACCCTCGGAAAGGTGTAGTTGGCAAGTTGGATTCCCGAGTTCCCTTCCTCAACTCCCGAATCAAGGACCTCCCGAAGTCAATTACTGGACAGCATCCCAATCTGTCGCATAACCTCATTAAGAAACCACTTCCACGTCTACCACTAATGAGGGATCCTTCCCTAGATCCGCAACTGCCATACTATCTGGACAACCATCCATATTGAGCCATACTGCTACTTGATCTTTAAGTATTGGCATCAGACACATAGTTGAACTACTAGTAATTTTAAAAGAGTTTAATAGATTCACTCTCTTCGTTAGATTCATCATAATATGAATGATTTTTCCAGCTCACTGAAACAGAGAGCAGAACCAACAATATAATGGCTATGAATACAATAGAACTGAACACCTCGACAATGAGACATCTTGCTATATAAAACCCAAAAATCTGTTGCCCTTATATATCGATCTGCATTTAATTTCTAAGTATGGCCAAGCTCAGACCTCAATACTATATTATACATGTTCCAGAGAAAAGTACCACCACTTGGGGATCCATACTTGTTATTGGATTGCCGAGAGGCAAGACCATGTATCTCACCACATTCGCGTCCGTTGTTAACCCACTTGGAATTGGAATTAGCGATAGAATGAATGTTGGAATATGCGGAAAGAATGACATCCAAAGAGGCAGTGAAACCTTGCATTGAATGATTGCTTAAATGATCAGCAGACTCGAGGGCTCCCACGGAGTTCCGATCTTCATCTGCAACATTAAGAAAGGGGTGGACTCTCTTTGCATCACTCTTTCGCAGTTCCCTTACAAAAGCGAATGGAGCCATTCTTGTAATTCTAGTCTATTGGCTGCCAGTGAAACCCCCGAAATCGATGGATGGATGGAGATCAGAACAGAAAGGAAGTATGAATTATAAATATCAATGGATAAATGAATACATGCGAAGGCTTCTCAAAACGCACATGGGTTTCATATACACAATTATTGTGATTCCTATTTTTTTTTTAAGATATGGAGTGTCGATTTCTTCAGTGACACCGAGAGACATGTGATTAATTAAAAAGAATAAAGTATGGGATGGTAGGGGAATCTCCATGCAATTACATTCTGCCTGTCAGAGGATCTGGAACTCCACCACAAGCAGCATTCGATGTCGTGATGTTCCTCCACATATTGCAAGCAAATCCTATAAGTCAAAATAATCTATCCAGCAAGGAACTGTCTACAATTGATGTAAGAAGATGACAAACCTCACCACGGCCTGCGGCGCACCAGTCTTGAAGCTTAAGGTGTTGGTCACCGGTTAGATCCACGTCGTCTCCTCCTAACAAGCAGCTGTTACATAGGTTTAACATCCAGATGCACCTCCTCACAACACAAGTTCAGATCTAGCTCTCCTCACAACACGGGTTTAGATCTTAGCAACTCTGATACCATGATAAAAACAACTAAGATAACACAATCACAGAAACTTAATCATATATTATGCACAAATGGTGTATCTGCAAATACACTCACACACAAATTACATTCAGATCACTCTATTAAATAGAGTTTTTGAGATCCAACTTATTCCTAATTTAGAGAGAGTGGTTGAGAGAATTTCTCAACCATCACAAACCAATTTCTCAAATATGGAATGTAAGCATTAATTCCAATAGGATGGGACGGACAAATACCTAGTTGACACTCTACCCTTGTTTAATATAAGGAAATTCTTTTAACTGCTAGTAGTTTATTTCTTATAGTTATCGTTGTGAATCATATTGAAATAGTTGTGGCACATACATGTCTATTTATGCAACAGGGTAATTATTTGGTGCATAAAGTTACACATATCATAGTTTTTCCTTACATGGAAACTTGTAAACTCCAAGAAAAAAAACATATTAACTAGATCTATATTACTAGTGCTACTAATTAAATTTTACACAATCTAACATCATTTCTTACGAGTGAAAATCGATTTCCACACTATGCTTAGTTAGTAAATATAAATTCTAAATATTTAATTAGTTTTACTCGTCAAATTGACATTTGTGATTTGGGATAATGGTTATTGTCATTTTTTGATACATTAATAACACTATGTCTACACCATTTGTTTAGACTCTGTGATTTCTAATTCCAATAATCATTGTTTTCTTATTATTATCCCTCATTAAGATCTACGTATTAAATTAAATTTCAAAATTTTATCACAAATCTCACTAACACAAATAAAATATTCTAGATACTACGTATTTTATACCTAATTAGATTACACATATTAAATATCTTAGTTTTTCCATATCCAAATACAAATCTTTGAATTATTCCCATTTTTACATAATGATAAAAGACATTACTAGAAAGTAACAAGTCTACATTCGCCATTATCTATATTAACTATCAACATATTATTTTTATTTACCATCAACAATATGAATAATATATTCTTATGTATTAGCTCTTATATGATTAATATTTTCCATTTCATTATTAAGTGACACTACAAATAAAATTTTCCATTTTTCCTTTTTCTTTTAATTTGGTTACAAAATTATTCATGTATCTTCAAAATTTTCCTTTTCTCCTAAACCTTTGTTTAAGAGATGTGTCCATCATCATGGCTTATTATAAAACTTTATACATCTATAACATACAAATTTTGATTTTGTTAATTCAAGGAAACATCTTATACTTCTCTTCCATTATCTAAACATGTTCACTTATTTGAATTCTACTCATGTTTAATCATTTCCTTAGGGAAAAAACTTCATTATGGTTTATTTTTATCAATTCTTTTCTCCCTAATATTTGTAATAATATTAAGTAAACGAATAAGCAAAGGAAAATACATAGAGATATATGTCAAAAGAAAAAAAAAAAAAAACATAATTATAGATAATCTTCTATAAATTTATCTCTTATTCCAAAAAGTATTAAAAAAATTCATTTTAAATCTTCTTATTTAATAATCTAATCTCACTATTATAACTTGATTCTTCATATAATTATAACTAATTATGTTTCTTAATATAAACCATTCTTATAAAAACTTTTTTGAAATTCAAAACTCTTATTTTACTAACATATTCCTGGAATATTTTTGGACTCAAATATATATCATAAAAATATTATACACTTTTAATTTAAATAATATCTCATCAATTAATGAGACTTCTAATTTAAAAATATATTTATGATTTTTATAAATGATTTATGATATATATTATAAATTCCACTGGGTAAATATTTTATGATGTACCTGCTTACTTAAAAATATAATGATGTATGGTTAAATATAATGATGTATGGTTAAGGTTTATATTAATAAATAAGTTGAGAATGAAAAAAGGGAAGCTCAAGATATAATTATGTATGGTTAAGGTTTATATTAATAAAATAAGTTGGACAATGAAAAAAAGACGCGGAAGAAAAGATAAAATAAAAGCAAGATGTACTTTATGAATTCTAATATTGAAAAACTTATCCAAAAAGATACGATATAAATTAAAGCATGAATGTTTTATGGAAATTATGTCTTTATATCATAGTTATGTGATAATATATGATAATATATTACTTTTGTGTTGTATATAATGTTTTACTCTTTTACTCTTGTCTATGTACTAATGATTAATTTGGTTAATTTTTTGGAAGGAAAATATTTACCATTTCTTAAATTGCGTGGGGTTAGAATCAACATTTTCATTTCCTTTACATTATATCAAGGTTATATCAAGGTTAATGTTTGGTATCTTTTGTAACGTTCTACGATATCCGCACATAACTAGTCCATATGAGTGAGTAATGGGAAGTTGTTACCCCATATAGCAAAAAACATAACTAAACATATGAAAAGATCCACTTAATTATGAAAATATTTATTAAAATGTTTTTATGCTAATTGAGAGCTCCTTACGGCGATGGGTGGTGTTTACTGCACTTAAGTTATGAAAATAAAACTTATGCTTGAAATGGGATGTACAAGTTAATATTTTCAGTGTTTGAAATAATACTTTGAAAGAAATGATTAATTACATGATGTCCCATCTCAAATTACTTATCATATTTACCATATACTTGAAATGTACAAATTAATATTTCCAATGTTCCAAATAATACTTTAAAATGAATGATTAATTACATGATGTTCCATCTCAAATTAATTATCATATTTACCATATACTTGAAATGTACAAATTAATATTTCCAATGTTCCAAATAATACTTTAAAATGAATGATTAATTACATGATGTTCCATCTCAAATTAATTATCATATTTATGATAACATCCCTATGAATGAATTAACCTTACCTCTTTAGTTTATAGAATCTCGAGTATCTTCTTAATTTCCAATACAACTAACACTTTATATTATCACACTCTGTATGGCTTTCCATCTAATTTATTTCATTAAGAATTAAGATAGTTTGTAATACCATATGGTTTTTAAACTTATATCTTAAAATACTTTCATACAACTAAGTTTATTTAATTTCAAAACATATTTGGAAACAATGCTCAAATTATTTAATACCAGGAAAATGACATACTTTTAATAGGAAATTAACTAAATTGTGCTCTTTATCACAAAAATTTACCATAAATAATTTGTCTTATAGCTTTTAGAATATTAAGATGCAAAAAAATGACCACTTTGCTATCATTCTAAATAATTAAATTATATAAAAAAAAATATAACATGTGTAAACAGTATTTTACAATGATGAGAATTTATATTTTTCTTACAATGTTCAACATTTAATTAAAAAATGTAACAATGTTATACTTACATATAATCATTAGATGTTTAACTAATCGTAATTTCAAATTATTGTTAAATTTATTATTACAAGCTAAGATCATTATATAATTATGTGTTTAAATTTATTTAATATAAAAACCATATTAAAATATATTATTTATATTAATATAACTATAATTTTATATCTTTTATCTTTTTAAAAAATTATTAAATATATCTAGTATGATTTTAAAAATATTTTCAATATAAATAGAATTGCTTAATAAAATTTTATTTTAGTACCATTTTGCAAAAAAAACATACAAGACGCTTTTCATGTATGCTCGTATGAAAACTATCTGGGTATCATACTTATCCCTAAATGACAATTGACCATCTTATGTTCTTATATGACTTATAAATGATATTGCACCTATCAATAATGTATTAATAATATAATATAAATTATAATATATATTATATAATATATATATATTTAACCGTATTTATTAAATTATTGTATAAAAGTGATTTTGTATATAATACAGTAAGAAAAAGAAAAAGGGCAAGCATTCATTTTATACAAAAAAAGTTTTTTTCCCCAAAATAATTTTAATATTAATAATTAATATATATATGAATAAGTTAAATTATTTATCTAATAAAAAAATTAAAATTAACTTAAATAAACTTTACGAAAAATTATAGATTAAAATTATTAATATCTATATATATAATTCATTCTAATAGGTAGGGATTTAATTATCCAATTTTAAATGCAAATTATTAATTACAGATTAGAAATTTCTATTCAATTTACGCAATGGAAGTTATCTAACTGACAAATTTCTATAAAGTTCGGAAAATTTTCACCATCCACTACGAGCATGAATGTGATTGTAATACACCACCTAAATAACTTTTAACTGAGCATGTCAGTTGTGAAAGCGGTCTTGTTATATTCGTCTATCCTCATGAGTGGCACTCTTGCAATGCCTAATACACATTTTTTTTGTATTGGATCTTATTTTCTTCCGTGTTCAGACTGCTGCACTCAGGGTGAGCTTTCACCAATTAGGCTAACATAAATCATGAGCTTCTCATATTCAGCCACATCAAATGGATTCATTTACTTCTAAATTCGAATGACCCCATCAGAATTCATCAACAAGATTGTCCTAAACCTTGGATTTGTATATGGCCATTCTACATACAACTAACTCCACTACCATATATTCTAAAATTATGTCAAATTACCATCAATCAAATAAATGAAGGATGTAATAGAAGACCTTGAATATAAATTGCATTCATCTTTTCATCAATATAGCTTTCTTTTACCTGAAATTATTGACTCATAATTTATAACTTTGCATTGGTGAAATTATTGACTCATAATTTATAACTTTACATTTCCTTTCTTTTTGACAGAACCCAAAGTACTCAGCGATTTTCTTAAACCACATCCATATGCTATCGCCCTCCCTGACCTGCTCGTTCGACTTGATGGACAAGTGAACTGTATCACGTGATATGATTGAGATAGCTTCCTTGCACGAAATCCAACAATCAAATGGTTTCGAATTCTCAAAGAGAGGCATGCAATTTTTTCTTGGTTTTAAACTTATGTCTTAATTCAATTATCGAACTTGCAAAAGTTAGGTCCGCATTAGAAGTTTTGTCATTTGATCTATAAATTGGCCAGTATCTTTCGTAGTCCCCGACTAAAACAACCTGAATACAGGGGTATAGATCTGGATCTTCTCATCATCATCCTATATTCAGCTATAAGGGCATGAACTTTACCCGATCACAACTTCATTCGGGGGCGTTCGACTGTCCATTCATAAGGTAAACGATTGAGTTTGGTCCTAGCACTTCATTGAATTTTTTTAACTAATTTGTGCCCGTGGACCAGTTCCAAATTAAAATCAAATTGAATTGTTATTTTTATAACAGTAATCTAATATATCTAGTGTTAAAATCAAAATGAATTGTTATTTTTATAACAGTAATCTAATATATCTAGTGTTAAAATCAAAATGAATTGTTATTTTTATAACAGTAATCTAATATATCTATTCTTGAGGGTTAGTTCAATTGATTGATTTTTCGTGGCTAAAACATTTTTCTAATCAAAAGTCAGTTGGTAGATTCTCTTATATGCCCTTGAAATTAAGATGTGATAGCTTAATGATACAAGAGCATCTTGCTGAAGAAAAACATTGTATATTTGGTTGCCCTAGGAGATCTGATGTTTGATAATGAATTTGATTTCTTAATAGGAAATTTTGTATAATTTTAATAATTTGAGTGAAATATTTGTGTGAGGTTTTAAATGTAAATATTATCAATAATGTGAGAATATGAGAGATGATTAGACTTGTGAAGATCTCATAAAGGTGTTAGGGATTAGGAGATCCTAGAATAGGAAATTAGTTGAGTTAAAATTGGATTGAGAAATTTGGTATAATCTGCTCATAAAGACAGAATTTAGATATAGAACTATTGTTGACATCCTGAAGGGATCATTAAGAGATTTTAGGAACTAATTGAGAGATTTAAGTTTAGAGATCTATGGAGAAGAACTAGGAACCAGAATGACCCATAACTATGTAATTATTCATATAATTCTCAGCCTAAGGGGCATGTAGAGAACAAGTGAGTATGGAATGTGGAGAGAAGGCTAGGGTTGCGCGCCCATTTTTGAAATCAAGCCAAGTATTGTATATATTTGAACTGGTTAATGAAATGCATTTTTATGTGTGTTGGAACTTTGAATATCTCTATCAATGTGAAGTCAATATTTATGTTCCTATATAGACGATCAATGGTGATGTTATGGCTAGATATTTCTATGTGGATCTCAGTTACAAAGCCACAACTAAAGTGAAGGGAGTGTTATTTTTTATAGAATCGAAGCCTGTGAGCCATCCTTTTATTGAGCATACGTATGAAACATTATAATGATTCCCTGTTTAGATGCATTTTATATTCAGACTAGTTTAGGCACAAGTAACTGCATCGTTATAGTTCTAGTGCTACTTAGAGGTTGACAATAATAGATTTTGAATGCATGAATGTGGAAAGTATTGACTGTCGAAGGTATATGGTGGTGAAAATGAAAAAAAAAATACACAGTCAATCTATGAATCGTTTTTATGTGGGGAACACAAACAACATTAAGCTCCTATTTAGAAGATCGTTGAACAACTTAAAGGTCGGCCAACTATAGCCACAACATTGATTACTTCACTAGCTATGTTGAGGAGCTGCTTTGCAAGACTATTACATTGAAAATCTCTCCATTAGGTTTCCACAACAACAAAAAACATCAGTCATCAAAAGGTCGCTCTGGAAAACAGAAAGGTTGCGCTAGAAAATAGTGGGTGGTGCTGAGACAAAAGGTCATGCCATGGGTTGCAACAAGTGATAGAAGGGTCACATAAGCTTATAGAAGCGTCACGCTTGGTAAAATCTGAAAGACAATCCTTCCTTGTTTATGTATAAGTGATATGAGCACAATTTTAATAAGAGAGTGAGGAATAGGAAGGGTTCAAGTTTCTTTGTTAAGACCTGTAGTGTAGACTTTGTGTTTTAAGGCTATCGATTGTGAAGTATAGACATGGTAGGTCAACGTTTTGGTATCAGAGCAAGTAAAATCTCTTTGGGTAAAATTACAATAGAGTTATGCTCTTGAAGTCTTATATGCATATACAATTGTGATTGGAGAAAGAGGAGATCAGTAAAGATTGACAGAACAAAGAAGGAAAATGAAACTAGTGTGCTTTGTGTGCATTTGTTAAATATATTACATAGGAAGAAAAGATTAGATTTTAAATATGACAGGAAGCAGGAACACAGAGATAAAGTGTGGAAGAATATTGGGAGGTAATTGATACTCTTAAGGAGAATTTATAGAGGAAAATGAATAAGTAATAGTTATTCAAAGTGGAGATGAATGGTGGAACAGGATCGTGCAAAGATCTTGAAGGTCATATGGTATGTTTTTATTTTTAACTTTGGTTTTGAGGATTGTGTTTGTAGATTTCAGGTTGCAAACAAAAAGGGTATTAGCAGCAAAGACAACTAAGAGGAGCTATAACAAAGAACTATTTGTGTTATCAAGTGGAAGAGCATGTGAGCTCTTAAATAATGGAAAATCCTTGAATAATTACAACAGAGGTTGGAAAAGGAGGAAAAGTGAATGTTCTCAAAGGAAGTGGAAGTTGTAGAGCCTAAAAGAGAAAAAGAGTTCACTGAAATAATTGTTCGAGAGGAAGTGTACCATAGATCAAGCTCAAGGAGATAGCTTGGTAAGGCAAGGTATCAATAGGCTAAGCTCAAGGAGAAAAGCTTGTTGAGATATGAAAGGCAAGTATGAAGGCTTACTGAAAAAGGTATTCAATGCAGTCCACAATTGAACAGATGGATTTGACAGAGGAGGAGAAGGTGGTTGTTGATAGCCATTGAATAGGTTCGAGGAGAAGCCATAGAATGGAGAAGGAAAATGCCAAGGAAAATGGCATGAGGAAGAGTGAAGAAGAGATTGACAGAGAGAAAGCTAGGATAAAATTTTGTCTTGAGTTATTGATGGAGATGTTACAGAGGAATAAGGAAGACCGGAGGTATGGTTGGACCATGAAAAGGAAAGTTAAATGGCATAGCTTGTAAGTGAAGTGGGAGCATAGATTGAATGCTCTACTGGAGGAAGTGTTACTCAGAGTAAATGAGTATGAGGATGAAGTTTTGGTATGTGGGCCAAAACATGACGCTTTGTTTTTTAATGTAGTGAAGATACAGAGGAGAAATATATAGAGGATCTTCTTAATCATATGAAGGATTCATAGCAGCAAGAAGACCTGGTGGCCGAAACATCGAGAGAGATTCCAAGATCTTATGTTTTTAAAAATGACAATTTGTGTATGATTTCAGGTATTTTAGGAGATAGGCAGACATTTGAGGATGCCTTCAAGATGGATAAAGATCTTGAAGTAAAATATGATGAAGAAAACCTCTTAGATGAGGAAGGCTTTGAATGGTTGGAGCAAAAGGAGTTCATTGATGAGTTACTTAATGGGAGAAGACAAACATCTGAAGTTGTTATGGAGATAGAAGATCAAAATCTTATTCTGATAAAGAATGAAACAAAATTGTTTGAGGAAGGTAATCCAATGAATTTGATTAATGTTATCGATAATGAAAAATTGCGGGAGAATGTTAGGGAAAAAGAAGGGGCAAGGAAAGCTCTTGAAGAAGGCTTACAAAATGACAGTAATGCAAAATGTGATGAATAAGGAGATGAGGTAGATTTGTCTCGGGACAAAAAGAATATATTCATAGAACTGAATGAAAAGGAAGGACAACTACTAAAAGATGTTACAGAAGAAGAAGAACTTATTGAAGACTATGAACAACATCATTATGAAGTACTTGTGATGAGTTAAAGAGAAATTGAGTTGCTGGAGTATTTGGTTAAGGAACAGGAGTATGAGAATGTAACTACAGTCAGAAATGAGGGAGTGTCTAAAGGTTTGATTGGGAAAAAGCTATATGTTAGTTGCTAAGTTTTTGATGTATTGGCTAACAAAGAAGAAGAAGTGGGTGAGCATGCAGCCAGAGAGATGACAGACAATTCACTTCTTGAAAGTAAATTTGAAGATAAGAATCAACAAATGCAAATTGCAAAGGAAGATGTTTTCGAAGACATTAAGGATGTATGGATGCCAGCAAAAGTTGAAAAGGGCATCCAACAAATTAAAAACGAATGTGAAAAATTGCATCACAAAAAGGACCTCACGTAAGTTGTTGAGACAAAATGATTCCATGGGAATCTAGACATTGATTTTGTGATTGAGGAAGTGTGAAATTTGATGATGAGATTGTCCAGATGGAGACAAACAACAACAGAAAGGATGATCAATCATAATTTGAAATTTATTGAAGAAATGAAAATGAACCAGAAGACAAGTATACATGCAACAACAGCAAAGGTGTAGAGAATTCGGACAATTACAAATTAAGGTTTGGGATCCTAGAGGTAGCAAGTCATTAAGACTTGTAGCTGTCAAATTACTACAGAAAATTAACAGACCTCATAGACAAAAGTCTATGAACAATGTTTTCTACTTTGAGAGTCTGATCTAGAAGAATCCTGCTAATATATATATATAAGTATATATATATTATATATATATATATATATATATATTGGTGACTTAGGGGATCTAGCGTTTTGGTATGAATTTTGATTTCTTAATTAGGAACTTTTGTATATTTTTAACAGATCAATTGAGTTGAGGAAATATGTGTGTGAAGTTTCAAATGTAATTGTTCTCAATTATGTGAGAATATGAGAGATGATTAGACTTGTGAAGATATCATAAAGGTATTAGGGATTACGAGATCCTAGAATATAAAATTAGTTTAGTTAAAGGTGGATTGAGAGATTTGGTATAATCTACTCATAAAGGCAGAATTTGGATATAGAACTATTGTTGAGATTCTCAAGGGATCATTAAGATATTTTAGGAACTAATTGAGAGATTTAAGTTGAGAGATTTGTGGATAAAAACTAGGAACTAGAATGATCCATAACTATGTAATTATTCCTATAATTGTAAGCCTAAGCGACATGTAGAGAAGAGGTGAGTATGGAATGTGGAGAGAAAGGCCAAGATTACATGCCCATGCTGGAAATTAGGCTAAGTATTGTACATATTTGAACTGGTTAATGAAATGCATTTTTATGTGCATTAGAACTTTGAATATCTCTATCAATACACAATAAATATTTATGTTCCTATATATAGGATGAATGGTGTTGTTATGTAGATATTTATGTGTGGATATCAAAGTTACAGAGCCACAATTAATGTGAAGGAAGTGTAATTTGTTTATAGAATTGAAGCCTGTGAGACATCCTTTCATTGAGCCTACATAGGAAGCAATATAACAGTTCCGTCTTTGGATGCATTTTATATTCAGACCAATTTAGGTGGAAACCACTGGATCATTGTAGTTTTGGTGCTGCTTAGAGTTTGGAAATAAAAAATTTCGAATGCATGAATGTAGAAAGAATTGACCATTGAAGGTATATGGTGGAGGAACTTTCAAACAAAAAAAATACTCGACCAATGTATGAATCTTTGTTCTATGGGGAAGACTAGCAACATTAAGCTCCTATTTAGAGGATCGTTGAATAGCTTGGAGTTAGGCGAGCTATAGCCACAATGTTGATTGATTCACTAGCTATGTTGAGGAGCTACTTTGAAAGACTATCACATTGAAAATATCTCCATTAAGTTTCTATAATAATAAAAAAAATTATCAGTCACAGAAAGGTCGCACTGGAAAACAAAAAGGTCACGTCGGAAAATAAAGAGTCGTGCTAAGACAGAAGGATCATGCCATGGGTCATGCTAGGTGACATAAAGGCTGCATCATCCTGCAGAAGCACCACACTTTATAAACTCTAAAAACCAATCCTTCTTTGTTTATGTAAACTGATATGAGCACAATTTTAATGAGAGAGTAAGGGATAGGAAGGGTTGAAGTCTCTATTAAGACTTTTAGTGTAGTCTTAGTCTTTTAAAGCTACCCATTGTGAATTATAGACTTGGTAGTTCATCACTTAAGTAGACATACTCCATTTTTCCATGAAAAAAAAAACACTAAAATATATCGACAATCTTTAAAATATACACTAAATTTATGACTTGTTCGACTATTAAACCAAATGTGAGTTTCAATGTCACATCATTCGTATATTTTAAATAAAGCATTTATATTTAAGAGCCAATTTATCCATTTCGTGTTTTTCACTATCTATTCTACTGTTTACTATTTATTTTTACGTTTTTACAGTAAGATATTATTCTCGTTGGGTGTGAAACATAAAGTATTTCTTATAACATAAGATAAACGAATATAATAGTCTGCCGGAAAATCTTGAAATATTGATGCAAATAATTCAAGATTCAACATTATCGTATTTTATTTTTTTGGGAATCTTACTCTTGTTCGCCGCAATATTTTTACTCATCTTATCTGGACATATTCTTAACAATTTTGAGCTTTTTAAATGTGAAATTTGTTGGGATAGTGCTTAATCTTGTTATGTATCTGTTGACAAATTATTCAGCGATTTTTGTGTTCTATGTGTATGTTATCAAAATTAGGGCACATAATTTTTAGGGTGGTTAGTGTTTAGAATTAGGATTCAAGTGTTAGTAGATTTGTTTGAGATGATTAGTCATTTGATTGATAATCATATTAGTAATATGTTTATTATATAAAAATGTACTTACAGGATTGATTTGAGTTGAAACTTACATGAGACTAGAGCTCAGGAAATAATTGTGTTTTATTTGTTCATTGATTTTGATATGTTTTTTGTCACATTTATCTTGGTTTATTAGATGGCTTAAAGAACATTGGTCATTTCAGATTCTACAAGTGGTATTAGAGCAGGTAAAATTGTTTTGGGTTAATATTTTAATATTGGAATTTCGCCAATGTTAATCATGTCGAATTCTACCTGTTCTAGAATTTGATGGGAACGGTTATGATTATTAATGCATTAAGATTATAACATTTTTTATTGGAAAATATTTGTAGGAGATTTTTGAGTCACGTTATGAGGATACAACTGATTAGAATGCCCTTACAACCAATGAAAAAATAGCAAGAAAGGAAGCAAGGAAGAAGAATGCTAAAGCTTTGTTTCACATTCAGATAGCTCTTGATAAGAGCTTATTTCCAATAATATTAGGAGAAACAATTTTCAAATATGCCTGGAACACTTTACAATAAGCTTACCAAAGTAGTGATCAAGTTAACGTGGTCAAGTTTCAAACATTGAAGAGAGAGTTCAAGAATTTGAGATGCAAGAAGCTGAATGTATATGTGACTACTCTGTGAGAGTCAAAGATGTGGTCAATAACATGGCTACACTTGGGGAAACTGTAAGTAATGAAGTTTTAATAAAAAGGTATTGATATTTTTAACACCTTGATGGAATAATATTGCCAAAATTGTAGAGGAAAGCAAGGATTTGACAAAAATACAGTTTGATCAATTGGTTGGATCCCTAATGTCTCATGAAGAAATTTTGAAAGACACTTCTGAAGGTGTAGAGAAATATTTTTCCTATAAATTACAAATTACAAAGAATGAAGATGCAATCAACAACAACGCCAAAAAAAAATCAAGGCCATGGTAAAGGGGAAAGCTAAAATTCTTCAAGAGGTAGAGGCAAAGGTGGCTCAAGGGGAAGAGGTAGAAGTAGATTTAATAAGATAATTTTTCAATGTTACTATTGTAATAGGTATAGCCACTTTGAAAGAGAATGGAGATTGAAATATGGTAAAAATGCTAACTATGCTCAAGAAAGTAGTGAGTTTCCTCCAGAACATTTACTTTTGTCTTACGCGAAAGGTGTAAATACTAGTAAAGATGTTTGGTACCAAGATTCTAAAGGATCTAACCATATGAAAGGGAATGAGAAGTTGTTTTCAAAAAATAATGGAAGTTTCAAATCCAAGATCCAGCTTGGTGATGATAAACCATTGAAAGTTGTTGAAAAAGGAGTTATGGAGGTCCAAACAAAATAATGTGTAAAGATTATTCATGACATTTATTATACTCCACAATTGAAGCCTAATTTCTTAAGTGTTGGGAAACTATATGAGAAAATTATAGAGTAGTTCTTCAAAATATGACATGTACTATCTATGATAGGAATAAGGGAAACAATGTGATCATTGTTGTGCATATGACAAGAAATAGGACATTTCCCTTGAGGTTTGATGAACATAACAACAGCCTTGCAAATATGTACTATAAAGATTCAAGTTGGTTATGGCATCTCACATATGGGCATTTAAATTTTCATAGTTTGAAGTTTCTAACCTCGCCTGCTTTAGTTTCTAGTTTTCCCAACGTAGAGGAGCATAAGGAGGTTTCTTAAGGATGTGGTAAAGGCAAGCATGCAAGGGAAAATTTCCCAAAGGGAAATGCATGGAGGGCTCATCACCCACTTCAACTCTTTCATTTAGACATATGTGCTCCTATGTAGACTAAGCATTTGGGTAAGTCATCATATTTCATCATGTTTATTGATGATTACTCATGAAATTGTTGGATATACTTTTTGAAGGAAAAAAATGATGCTCTGGATACATTCAATAAGTTCAAAGACGTCACAGAAAATGAGAAAGGGTGCAATATGAAATGTTTGTAGACTAAACACAGAGGAGAATTATGCTCAAAATATTTCCATAGTTTTTGTTATATGAATGGCATGAGGAGGAAACATACTACCGCATACACACCTCAACAGAATGGAATAGCTTAAAGGAAGAATTGAATTGTGACTAAAATGTAAAGGGGCATGTTGCAAATTAAGGGATTGAGCAATTCTTATTAGGGAGATTTTGTTGATACTACAATGTACATCCTCAACTGTAGCCCCACCATGACACTCGAAAATATGAATCCTTATGAATTTCGGTATGGAAAGAGACCTAATGTTAATCATTTCAAAGTTTTTGGTTGTTTGGCTTATGTCCATGTACCTAATCAGAATAGAAATGATTTAGATGCAAAGATTGAGTTATGTATTTTTACTTGGTATAGTGAGACAACAAAGGCTTATAGATTGTATAATACCCTCACTAAAAATATTATTGTCTCAATAGATGTAATTTTTTATGAAGGCGAAGTTTATGGTCATAAACAAGGCCATGTTCAGAAGACAAAATCTATTTTGAGTGATGATATAATTGTTGATATTGATCATGAGAAGCCAACTAATGTTTCTGTATCCGGTGGTTTAACTGCACCAAGCACATGAACAAAACCTAATAGGTGAGACAATGAATTTCGCTTTATTAGTGAAGGCTAATTTTGAACCATCATGTTTTGAAGATGCATGTACTAATGAGGTTTGGGTGGAAGTCATGCAAGAAGAGATGGATTCCATTCACACAAATGACACTTGGGAGTTGACAGAGCTTTCACATGACAAGATAAACATTGGCACCAAATGGGTCTACAAGACTAAATTTAATAGTGATAGGAGTGTTGAAGGATACAAGGAAAGATTAGTTGCTAAAGGATTAACACAGAAGTATGGAATTGATTATGAAGATACATTTGCACCAATAGTAATACAGGAGACCTTTAGCATGTTGATTTGGTTAGCAGCTAAAAAAATATTGAGTGTACATCATATGGACATGAAAATTTCGTTCTTGAATGAGTTCTTAGGAGAGGAAGTATATGTGGAGAAGCCACAAGGTTTTGAAGTGGAAGGAAAAGAGAATAATATCTACAAGTTGAACAAGGATTTGTATGGTCTCAAGCAAGCACCAAGAG